>JAGGAR010024242.1:0-12073 GCA_017657315.1 Termitomyces sp. K1Ag
CCTTCCTCTTTCCCTCTTTCCCTTTTAGGAATTTGTTTAATTATTTTCTATTTTGCATACAACACTATTACCGAGCCGAGTTTACAGCAAGAATATGTCATGTCAGATTACATAATTAGCAGCAATTTGCTAATCAGCTAAGTACTTAGCAGCCCCATGACTGCTCGACTTAGCAGCTGTGTCCTTAGAACGACCATAATGTCGTTGACTTGCTCTTGACCACTATTCTCTGGCCAGCCGTCTGCTCGATGGCAACTAATCAGACGACTGACAGCTCATCTGTGGAGGGCGCCATGAAGCGGCTTGTGCGCAGTCTCAGTGGAAAAGGCTCGGCGGCCAGTAACGTTGTCGTCAATATGCCCGAGGAACCTGCTTCACCCACTGTCACTGAAGGTAGTAGTTCTGATATTACGGGCACGTTTAGGAGTCGAGATACTGCTATTGAACCTTCATCTACTTCTCAAAAAGACGTGTCATTGTTTTCCGGTGTCCTCGACAAGTTCAACTTCAGAAACTTCAACTTTGGGCTGACGACGACACCAACCCCGAAAGAGACGTCTGATCAGACATTGTTGGGTCTAAGCTCAAGCAGTGAAGGTAGTAATGGTGCGTACGTTTATCTCGTCCATTTATTTATGCTCCTGTTTGCCCAGGCAAGCCATTCCCGACTGGTACTCAGCTTTCTAACCCAGTCGAACCAACGTACCTCGCGTCAAAGATCCAGTCTCTCCTCAAGGCTCTCCCATTACCTTCACCTAGCCCTCCAAAATCTCCGAAGGATCCGAAACAGCCTCAGCGTGACAATAACGGACGCCCAATACCGCCGCACGACGTCACTCAAATTGACGACGCCAAACTTATCGCAATGCTTCAGAGTGCAACGGTGATGAACGGCGGCCGGCATGGAGACGATGTACGGGAACGGCCAGTGAGCGTATGGAGCGTCCTGGAGAGTCTCGGGGGAGAACGTGGTACAGATGGGAACGATGCTGGTGGAGGCGGTGAAGAAGACGTTCAATTAAGAGAAGACGAAGTCAGAGAGGCCTCGGGCATCATGATGTACTCGCCACTCACGCCGACGAACCTCTCGCTCGTGGAAATAGCGGAATCTGGTGTTTTCAACCCGGAAGAACAAGAGGAGCAGATCGTTGATCCTACGTCAGAAACAGCTCAGGTTGCAGGGTGGATGGGGATGTGGCCGTTCTCTGTATGGAGCACCAGCACTGCTGGTTATGGTGCCCCTCCGACTGCCAGTCCAGCGCCCTCGCCCTCAATACCCACGTCACTACCTTCCTCACCAAGCAGTCGCAGTACCCGCCTCTATGCGCAGGTAAAGAAGCGCGTATGGATTCCATCGGCAACCAAGCTCTCTTTCCAAGCTGTATGGTGGGGATATCGCATGTACGCGTTCACGGTTACTTGTGTTCATGATGTTTATACTGATCTGCTGCAAAGATACCTCCCTCCGCCTGTAATGGATACTCTTGGTGACAAGTCGATGGAGTACGCTAAACGTGCAGTGATGATTACTACCGCATTAACGTGGTTCTTCCACAACATACCCCTCACTGCCCTCCCGGCTCCCGTACGTCCCGCCATATTGCTGTTGCAGACGTTGATCCCGTATATTGGATACATTGGGAGCTTTATCTCATGGAGTTGGGGAACAATTCAGAGCTATGATACCGGTATGTCCCGTTTTCTTTTCTGTTCACAATACACATTTAGACTCTTATCAGGTCACGGTGTGATATTAACAGCGACATGGCTTCTTCCCGTCGCGCTCATCCCAGGCACATGGGAAGCCGACGATTTCCCTCCCCCGTCGCCTACAAACCATTCTGTTCCCAATCTTTCTCCTTCTTTCTCGACATCTCAACCGCTGCCGACCCCGCCTGCTACTCCCTCCTCCACAGCCACTCCGCGACCCCAATCCCCCGCCCAACTGGCCACGGAGCACCTCCTATCCCCAACCCAGTCCTTTGTCACAGCTCTCACGTCCCCTTCTCAGTCCCCAGCTCAGTCTCCAACTCCGTTATCCTACCTCCTTCTTACGGCACCCGGATCAAGCCCCGTATACCCTCCCAATGACAACATCAACACCGATGTCAATATACTCTCCCCGATCCAATTGGCCTCGCCCTACCCATCCTCATCCTCACCTGCGCTCGTACACGCCTCCGAGCCACTTCCACCATGGGTACCGCCGCCACCACCCCCGAGCCCACCGACGATACCGTTACCTGAGATTGCAGAGGAGGTGGAGCGGCCGAGGTTTCGGATGAGGGTGCTGGGGAAGGTTAAGGCGGGTAGGAGTAAGGAGGTTCGGGAGAAGGATGAAGGGAAGGAGGGGCAGAAGAAAGCGAGGTTTAGGGTGATCGCGGAAGCTTTGGGAGGAAAGAAAGGCGAGGGGTCGAAGAGTCCTGCCGCGCGTTGAATTGGCTGGTGAGCACGTTGGACGGCTCGTCAGTTCCGGTTTTCCTTTGAGGCTTTTCAACTGTATTCATGATACCCGCCCAGATAATTTATATACCTCCTACTCAAAAACCTGAACGATCTTTACGATTTTTTCACGACTTTCATGATACATAGATTCAATGTACGCCCAATCTGTCGTGTATGTACTTCTTTCGAACTAAAAAAGCTTCTCGAGAAAAAATCACGGTCATGCATTATTACGTAATACAGAAATCCGCTTTTTTGTGGACAGACCTATAAGTAGGGGAACTTCCCGGGGCCTACGTCGACGTGTTCTTACGATATTGAATATATATGTAAGCGCCCAAGTTTTTGTTATCCAGTTGCGGTACTTGGAATCACCCAGACTCGAATCTCCCTAATACCTATACTTAGATCACAGATGGTTGATTTCCAGACTAAATTGCGGCAAACAGTCATCGATGTGTGTGGCTCGCGAGCTCACGACGCAAACCGACACTTTGTTCTCCATTATGATCCGTAACCACATGCCGTCCACGAAACAATTTAGACAGGGAGAGTGATGGACGCAAACGGCTAACAGATGTAAGTAAGTAAATCAGAGGGAGAATACTTGATGGTACGAGGGATATTGGGGATTTACTAGCATTGAGCGCTAGCTGCGATGCCGAATTCTCTTTCTGTCGCACAAAGCCAGTTTGACGGAGAGTGCCACAATGATAACTGATTCGGATGAGACACTATTACTTACGTAATTCGCGTTCTGAATTTTTGGGAATAAAACAAAACTTCGCTTCACTCTCTTAAGGTCTTTTTCCGACTCTGGGCAGATCCCAACTTCGCTTGGTAGTCATTGATCATACCTACACAAACTGCAATTCTCAAAGATGGCTGATTGGCAAACCGAACTACGGCGAACAGTCATCGATGTGTCCGCCTCGCGCGATTACATGGCAAGCCGTCACTTTGTCGTCCTTGGTGATGGAGGTAGTCCGTCCTACTTTGTCAAATACGGCGTAGACTACCTCCTTGAAGAGTGCCGCACTTTGCAATATCTTTACAACTTGGCACAGTCCGATCCTCGTGCGCCACGCGTTCCCAAGGTATTCGACTATTTCACCAACTTCGACGAGTCTGTAAGGACAGAGTACCTTGTGATGGAGTATATCTCTCCTCCCGTGGTAACCATCGGTAAATGGGTGCACAGCGGTCAGTCGGATGAGGAGTGCCAGCGTCGTGCCAATTTGTCGGCTTCGAAGATCGCCGATGTTATTTCATGGCTTCACGCATGCCCTCTTCCTCCAAATGCTTCTATTGGACCTGTAGGTGGAGGCGTCATACGACATCGCTTCTTTAGAGAGAAGGAGGCACCTATGCAGTTTGCCAATGTCGCTGCCTTGGAGATCTACATTAACAGGGTTCGCCTCCCTCTTCTTTTGCGCATCACCGCAGTTTACCAGTGTTCTAGGCGCTCTCACGAGGTCCAAAGCGGCCTGGGCAATCTCCATTGACCATTACTCTCTCAAACCTACCTCTACAATTTTCTCATTCCGATATCACCTACGAGAATTTCCTCATCCACCCCGACACCCTCGACATCTGGCTGGTTGATGCTCAGCATATTGGTATATTACCAGCCCCATTTTCTACCATCGCTCTCACTGGCTCGAGGGACCCTATCCTCCGAGCTATATCGTTCAAAGTCGACACTTTTACCTGGGCACAAATGGACATCCTTTTTCAGGCTTGTTATTTTGTTCAGATGTTTGATAGCACGCTCGGTAGCTACTCTAATATCCGTTTTCTGGCTTTAATTTCACCATATCACAGGACTCGATTCGTATGGCCGTGAAGCACAAATGTCCCTCAATAACAATGCTTCGCCTCAAAGGTGGAAATTGACTGGTGTGCCGCCACATCGCCCATTGCATCCTAAGTATTCCAACTTGCGAATCGTTGAAGTCCCTGTGTCGATCCACCAATGGGGTACGTGGAAGTTTTATCCAACTGTTGATGCGTCTGTGTCCGGGTAGAAGGAAGGATGTATTTTCGAAGCATTTATTGTCGTAGCGAAGCAGATTCACATAAAAAAGGACTCATTGTTCATTGGATTATCTGGTAAGCGGATGGTTCTAAGTTAGGTGGCTGACATTGTAGAGACATAGTCGAGAATGTCAGCCATTTTCAGTATAAAATGCCTGGGGAAAGTTATAGGGGTAACAAGACTCTCCTCTTCCTCTCGAGAACCTCCTGCCATCGAGTTCGTATCGCTCTTCCCAATCTGCCCATCAAGTTCTCTAGTTTCTTCTCCCATGGTTCGCTCTTTTGGTTGTCCAGGTGACTGGAACGGGGGATCTTGCAAGGGAACCGGTTGTAGCTATGCCTGAGCGATTTCATCTTGTACCACTCGATCCGCATTTCTACGTTGAGTTTTCGGACTTGACAACCACTGGTGACGAACCCGCATCTGAGAATCATGTAGTCGTCCGCGTGAATTTCAAGACGCCTCACTTGAATTTTGTCGGGGCACGAATCTCAATGGAGATCGGGAGTTTTGATCCCGAGCACTTCACCCTTTGTGAAAACGACGACGACGTGAGTGCTAGTCCAGATGCAATGTCTATCTCAGTACTGACGCCGTTAGCTTCAGTATCGAAATAGCGACAACCTGGTTCCTGGTGTTGATTGTTTTCCGGGAAGTTTTGAAGTGCGTTTCCTGAAACACAGCGATCCTTCCACTTGATCCCTATGCAACGTAACATTCCTCATGCAAGAAAACCTAACACTTGGGGACCTTCTCACTTGCGCACTTGAACATGAGCTGCATAGGTAGTGACTCGTTTTCAAAGTATACCAGAGTCCCATCGGAGAGGTCTGGAAGGGATGCCGTGACTGGGTGTAAGTCATGATTTTTTGATGTTCGCGATTTCAATGACGGCGTCGTACTCATGAGTTTTCCTCAGGCTTCAGTACTGGAATATGTTAGTCAACTTCGGCATCGTCAGTTTTCTGGACGAGGACGACAAAACTCTTGCACACTATATTCCATACCGATACTACAGAGATGCAAGTCCGATGCGCATGTATGCCAACAGGGGAAGGTGGCTGCGTTTTGAACCCGATGTGAGCCGTTTTCTGGCAGCTTATTCGAATCCTGACTCGGACATGAGTTCGATGCGAAACTTACCATACCCATGTAACGAACGAATTGTTCTGCGAGCCTTTCATAATGCGTCATGTCTCCCATGTTTCTGGATTGTTCATAAACCTGTCATCTACATCTCTCCCATTCGAGGTGACGCCTTTATACAATCATCAACTTCAGTATCAATATAATCACAGCCTGGTCCCTGACGATAACTGCTTTCCAGGAGTATTTGAAAAATGACTTCTGAGGTAACAACGATTTCTCGAACCAACGTTACGTTCGCTATGCATGATGATTTGACACTCGAAGACCTTAATTGTGCACTTGAGCACGGTCTCCGCACGGAAATGTGCCACAAGCGCTCAATCGGCGAGCCGAAGTCCAGGAAAGCATCACTCAACAAATCTTTATTTAAAAGCAAATGCGGAGCTCCTTCATGATCTCCCTCATTACTCATAAAACGCGACTCCCAATGCCATACCAGTGCGTATTGATTGAGAGGGTTGTATCATAAAGAAGTATCTGCGCTCGTTGGGCTCAGTGGCGTTCGCGGCGGTTAGACAATGCGCCTAGGATTTGTATTTGGCTGAAAAGTATAATCGTAGATGAACAACTTTAGTGGTCGCCGTACCGCCAGGACAAGCAGCATCGCTATTGCTGCGAGTTGCTTGCAGCAGGAGGAACATTCATTCGTTATCGGGTCGACGCTGGCCAGCGGAGGGTAGGTGCTTTTTGGAAGTCACTGAAAACACAAAGACGTAGTGTTTTCCTTGGGTGGACTATAGTGAATCAGATCAAAAAGCGAGAATTCAAGTGTACCGAGTCCCTATACCATTTCCAAGAGAATGAGGCGTGGCTGATTAATGCGAGCCTCTCATCCCTTATTACCCAAATAAGCAGAGATGCGAAGGCGTGGCTGATTAATGCGAGCCTCTCATCCCTTATTACCCAATAAGCAGAGATGCGAAGACCAATTTATTCACCTATGGCTGGAAAAAATCTAAGTAGGCGTTTCGTAGAGGAAAGGGAGCATTTTCTCGCCCAAACGACCCAGACCAACCTTCAAATACCGGTTGTGAACGGTATTCAAATTTCAAGTTCAATTCCAGGCTGAGTTAATTGCTTAAGTATTTCTCCTTGAGACTGAACAGAGTGTTGGCCTGATATTTGGCACGCTCTAATGTCTGCTGCGACCAGCTGTACATCATGATGATGGTAGAACATGGAGGTAAAAAGCTAAGCCGATCAAATGAGTCAACTGAACATGCAACAAACAAATATGTACATACCATCTTTCCATTTCCTCCACTCACTGCTCCGCTAACGCTCACCATTCAGACTCAGTATCGAAGTGAAACAGTGCTGGTCCAATGCTGGTTGTCATCAAAATCCTCCGTGCAGCGTTCCGGGTGGACCCGTGACGCGGTCGTGATGAGTAAATCAGGCATATGACGCCTGATCGCGTAATCTCGCACGATTCTCCAACCACACATTGACACAAGATCTTAGAGATTCTAGGTCGGGTGACTTGATGGCATCGTGCAATCAAAAGCCTTCTACTTATATATGATTACAAGTTAAAATAACCGCCCCCCGACATCTCCCACAACTTTCAACTTAGACCAATATGCCTGTACCCGCCGACTCCGGCGCTAATTTCTCATCTGTGCCTATCCTGGACTGGAACCTCCTCACCACCGATAAACCTTTGTTCATTGCGCAGCTGAGGCATGCACTTATCAACGTGGGATTCCTTTATCTCGCCAATCCACCAGTCGCACCCAAAGATATAACTGCTCTGATCGACTACATCCCGAAACTCTTTGGGCTGCCTCAGGAGGCGAAAGATGCGATCCGCATGGCGAATTCGCCTCATTTCTTGGGATACTCGAGGTTGGGCGCCGAGCTGACAAAGGGAAAAACGGACCGTAGGGAGCAGTTCGATTTTGCTACGAGACATGAGACACGATGGAGGGAGGGTGCCGATGTGCCAGAATATTACAGACTATGGGGACCTTCACAGGTATGTTCTTACTCAATACTTTTCTACCGGGGCTGACGATTATATAGTGGCCCGATGAATCGCGTATCCCAGGATTCCGCGCAACGCTCGAGGATTACTTCGAGCAAGTTCAGGAGCTCAGCTACGCCTTCGTCTCTCTTCTCGCCGAAGCATTCGGCCTACCGCCCGACGCCCTCAAACACTTCTACGATACACCAGAGAGGATGCAACACCGTGGAAAGATCGTGGAGTATCCTGTCGTTACCGATACAGTTGCGGGTGACCAGGGTGTAGGACCACACTATGATCCTGGGTTCTTGACATTCGTCAATCCAATTCCGCCTTACGTTCAGATCTTTTTCTAACTAACGTACCTGTATTCAGCTTCTCCAAGCATCGCCGCACAAAGGTCTCCAAGTCCAGAATCTCTCCGGCCAATGGATCGACGTTCCGCCTATCCCAAACACATTCGTCGTCAACATCGGCAAAGGTTCATCCCCCCCCTCCTGACGTGCCTTTACTTACTAGCTCGTTGACACTCGTTTCTTAAACAGCCCTTGAATTCGTAACCCAAGGCCTCGCCCGTGCGACATCCCACCGCGTCCGCTCACCACGCGCTGGACCAGGCGAGCCTTCGACACCGCGGTACTCTGTTCCTTTCTTCCAGAACATAAGCCTTGACGCCCAGTTGGCGGATAGTCAGCTTGAACGTAGGCTTATCGCTCCTCAATGCGAATTTTTTCGCTCATGCTCTCGCAGTCCCAGAAGAGATCTTGAAGCTCAAAGAAGGACGAGGCGAGGTCGCCAAGACCGAATGTACGTTCTTTGTTCTTCCCTCCTGTATCCCACAACTACCATCTGAATAACCACAGCTGTGAACTTCTCGGAATTCGACCGTAAACCCTCTGGCCAAGTAAACTTAATTGGAAGGGTGAAGAGTCACCCCGACGTCGCGCAAAGACATTATCCTAAACTCTTTGCCGAATATTTCCCGGATGGGCTGCCGAGTGCTGGGAGTGCGTATTGAGACCTCAAACGTCCTTCTAAGAAATAGGGCCACTTTTGGTAATGAGGATGCGAGAAACTGATATTGTATTTGTATTGAAATGACAATTCGGCCCGGGCATGTTAGAACCAGATGACTGGCATGCACTGCCGCATTCTGTTCATCACATCTGAGGTGGTTCTTTTGTTCTAGATGGACACGCGCATTGGAAGTGTCCATATATATATAAGTAGAGTTCATTTTCTGTATCTTGTGCGAGGCTTAATGAATCGTCTGAGGTCTCAAAAGGGATGTTGGGATGCTGCATAATCATGACTATTCGGCAACTATTTGGTATGCTACTAGACGACTGACCTGCACTGTCGCACTTCTATTGATTCATCTTTCAGTGGTTCTTTTGTCCTAGATGCACAATCCTTGCTGATAGTCATCTCACCCTCTACCTCTGAAGTCCACCGCGATGCTGCTTCTTTCGATTCGGATTCATACCAAGGTACACAAATTGTGAGTTGACCTATGGAGCTTTTTGCCTCCCTGCAGAGCTGCCGGTGGAGAAGGATAAGAAATCAGGTGAGCTTTTGACCAAGTCTAATCTATTTGGTACTTAAAAGTCAAAAAATGATTGCAACAGAACGCATTCGCCCTGTAAGCGTCAAGGGAGAAATTCCAAAGCCGATTGGGCCCAGCTATACTATCACAGCTTCAATTCGGAGTACTATTACCTCCATCTACGTCTCCATCTTCTCCCTTATTATTACACTCCCCATGTGATCCGCCAGTTTCGCGCCTGCACACGCATTCGCACCATCTCCCGACCTCTTGCATAGCAGACATTGGGATGAGCTCTTTCCGCCACGGCGCTGCCACTGTACCAGTGATCGCAACCAGTAGCAGAGAAGCGACAAAGAAAATTCCGCATTAGAAATCAGATATACGAACTCATCGTAACGCATTTTTAGGCACCGAATTTATACCTCCAACGAACAACCGTCCACTTTCTGAGAGATCTGGCATTGATTGAATGACATTTTCTAGAAGCAAAGGCTCGCCAGGATAAGGCCAGTTGTCTAATAATATTGTAATGTTCGGTGCGCTTGTTTTGATTAACATGTCTTCCAGAACAGGGAAATCGATGTCCTTCAGATTTTCCTGGCAAAGACGAAAACGAATCTCTCTGAGAGCAGGCGGGGCGGGGATCGAATCGAGAAGTTCCGCGAACCATGAGATGTTTCTTTCGTTAAGTTTGTTTCTGAAGTCGAGAAATTGTATGTTTATATTTTTTCTCAGGGATATTGGAAATGGATGTGGGATGGGTAAGTCTGAGTGTGTGATATTAGTGGTAATAGAGCCCATGATTCAGGACTACACAGCTAGGGAAAGATATAACTTAAGAGTGGTAAGAGATGACCCAGCGACCTCCATGATGGATGCGAAAAGAGGTAGGCAGCCGGAATTATGAGCCCGTAGATGAAAGGTGTCAATACTATGCACAGGGAAGACGATCGAGGGTGGTGAAAAGAGGGGAACGATCGATGGTCTTTCTAGTAGTGTCAGAGCCCGCAAAAAGGGAAATCTGTTCGAAGTCTGCGCAAGAATATCATGTCCGATTTGCGGTGCATTCGTCAAGTCGAGATCCTTGATTTTCAATTCTCCAAGCTTTAGAAAACACTCGCTTGAGAATGAAAGAAAGTCGTCCAACTGATCAAAGACGACCTCAACAAGACAAAGGGTGACAATACTAGAAAATGACTTTATTTGATCCTTTACATCCGGGGAAATACTACTCCAAGTGAGTCGCCTAAAAGTTAGCGCACGTACGTCGTGCAGATGAGGGAGGATGGTCCGGATCGCTCCGTACAGCTCATCGTAACGGTCCACAGTGCCTTTGCCATCGATCTCATAAATGATTGGCTCATCAGGACCCCAGACGGAGATGTGCCGTATGCACTGTGCCAAGGTCGAATGAGATGCATCGAGGAGCTTTATAAGGTCCAAAGTTTCTGTCATCTAAACAGTCGTCAAACATGAGGATATCTGCTGTTACGGCCGCAAGCCGTCGAGCGTGCTTAAGCCATCGCGAGGAAACAAGACTGCATGTAGCGAGGGACTTTGAGTCGTCCTGTAGCTGTGTGATGATGTGGTCTTGAAGTTCGTATGGTAACGTCATGTCTATTGACCCTCGGTAGGTGTTCACTAGTGTTTAAGATATTACGGCAATACGACGTCAGAAGCATCTGAGGCACCTACTCTGCTAAAAAAAGGCTGCTGATTATGGAGTTGCCGTAACTGTTTCACTTCTTCTCTAAAACTTACAAGTTTTCTCGGCGAGTGGACTATGGAAGCTTCAAGCTGACCCAGTAGTTCAAGTTGAAACGTTGACTTTCGGCCATTGCCGGTCTTTTAGACGTCGACGACCAATGACCATGCCCACCGACTCTGGCGCTAATTTCTCATCTGTCCCGATCATCGACTGGAACCTCCTCACCACCGATAAACCTCTGTTCATTGCACAACTGAGGCATGCAGTTATCAACGTCGGATTTCTTTATCTCGCCAATCCATCAGTTGCGCCCGAAGATATCGCTACTCTGATTGACTACATCCCGAAGCTCTTCGGGCTGCCTCAAGAGGCGAAGGATGCCATACGCATGGCAAATTCGCCTCATTTCTTGGGATACTCGAAGTTGGGCGCCGAACTGACAAAGGGAAAAACAGACCATAGGGAGCAGTTCGATTTCGCTACGAGACATGAGACACGATGGAGGGAGGGTGCCGATGTGCCAGAATATTACAGACTATGGGGACCGTCGCAGGTCTGTACAGTACTTATTGGATAATCTTGTATGGGCTGACGATTAATATAGTGGCCAGACGAATATCTTATCCCAGGATTCCGCGCAACGCTCGAGAATTACTTCGAGAAAGTTCAGGAGCTCAGCTACGCCCTCGTCTCTCTCATCGCCGAGGCGTTCGGCCTGCCACCCGACGCGCTCAACCACTTTTACGATACACCAGAGAAGATGCAAAGTCGTGGAAAGATCGTGCAGTACCCTGTCGTTACTGATCCCGATGCGGACGATCAGGGTGTAGGACCACACTACGATGCTGGGTTCTTGACATTTGTCAGTCCAATTGCACCTTACGTTCAGATCGTTTTTATAACTAACATACCTGTATTCAGCTTCTCCAAGCATCGCCGCACAAAGGTCTCCAAGTCCAGAATCTCTCCGGCCAATGGATCGACGTTCCGCCTATCCCAAACACATTCGTTGTCAACATTGGCAAGGGTACATTCCACCTGCCTGACGTGACTTGATTTGTTCGTTGACGCTCGTGTAGCCCTTGAATTCGTAACCCAAGGCCTCGCCCGTGCGACATCTCACCGCGTCCTCTCGCCGCGCGCTGGACCAGGCGAGCCTTCGACACCGCGGTATTCAGTTCCCCTCTTCCACAACATCAGCCTTGACGCCCGTCTGGC
>JAGGAR010024243.1:0-12022 GCA_017657315.1 Termitomyces sp. K1Ag
TCCATTGGCCAGAATTTTGCATGCTACAATGTGAGACTGCTGAATTGGTCAGCAAGTGGATTTTTGAAGATATTTTATGCTGCTGGGGCATGCTAAACAAAATTGTTACCGATAATGGTCCACCTATTCTTAAAGCAATGGAGTATCTCACCAAAAAGTATAACATCAACCATATATGCATCTCTGGATACAATAAGCGTGCAGATGGTATTGTAGAGCAATCTCATTTTGACATATGACAAGTGCTATTTAAAGCTGCTGACAGAGATGAATCATGCTGGAGCGAGTCAGTTTATTCAGTCTTTTGGTCGGAACACGTTACAGTTTGCAAGCGCATGGGTTGTTCTCCTTACTTTGCTGCTACTGGCACACATCCTCTTCTTCCCGCAGATATTGTTGAAGCTACATATTTACAGCCACCGCCAAGCAGCATCCTCTCAACTACCAATCTCATCGCGCGTTGTGCTATTGACTTGCAGCAACGCCATGACCATTTAGTGAAACTTCACAATGTCATCTTTGCAGATTGCTAAAAAGCGGTGCTTTGTTTCGAGCAAGAATATGCTGCCACTATCAAAAACTACAACTTTGGTAGAGGTGCGCTAGAGCTCATGCAAAACACAAAAATAGAAATGTCGCACAACAGGAAAATGAAACTGTGATATTTAGGCCCACTTGTTATCTCATGAAATAAAGGTGGCACTTATATCCTTTGTGAACTTGATGGGTCAGTTTTGCATCGTCCTGTTGCCGCATTTTGGTTAATCCCCTATCTACCACAAGAATTCATACCGCTACCCAACACAGCTCTTGACATCGATACCGCCAGGCTCAGGGAACTTGAAGAATCTGAATTAGAAGACAATAGCAATCTTCCTGACCTTAGTGATGATGATTCTAATGAGTAAAAACCTTAGCAATTCCTCAATAAACCTTACCGACAGAAAAACCAACAATAGCTGATGAATTATACATATTTCAAAGTTACTGATGATATTGCAGATACTGACCAATAAAACAAATACCAATGACAAAAAAAAACAAGAAAAGTTTAAAGATATAACAAAACAAGGAAAACCGCTAAAATACAAAAATAGTGATAAGAGTTTCATTCAGCTTCAGTTTGCTTACCAATTTGTAGATAGCAAAGTTGCAGTGTTTCCTTGCCTTGCACACCCTATGGGGTTAATGCAATGATGATGACTGAGCATTAATCTCATACCCCTTTTGAGTACTTACTGTTTTTGCTACAAACTACTAAAAACTGTTCACAGAATAGCGCTCAAGACAGTTGCCAAAAACAATTTCTATTTTGGACTTGTATATTTTTCTATGACTAAATACTGGTCTTGAAACTTAGCGCTGTACAAAACTTTACAAAATCACACCAAAATGAAGAGATCAAGCCCATGAATAGGGCGGTGCTATTATTAAATTATTATACAAAGATACATTTACAAGTGGTCTAACAACTTGGTATAAGGTATAGGGCAATTGGGAGTATTGGGAGTCCGTTGGGATGTGGTTTTTGTCCTGCCATCATAGGGCGTTCTGGCATTCTCGACCATAACGCACCATAGTATTATATTGTTGGATGGCAGTGTCCATTCTCATTTGGGCAGTTGTGTACTGTTGGCAAGCACTTTCAACGTTGGTCCCTAGGAGCCAGAGCATACCAAGGGTACGATCAAGATAACGCTGGAGAGATGCCCTCCCTTGGTGAAAGTCCACAAGGCAGGGAAAATTGCCAGGGATCCAGTCATGGTCACCTTTATTAATGGCGCATTTTGGCCATTTAGTAAATTTCTGAAGAAAAATCAGAGATAGCGAAAAGGGGGATGAAAATAGACTTATTGAAGGATCGAGGGGTTCTGCTCCACTACTAACATCCTCCAACTTCAACTGGTGACAAACTTCTTCTAGTTTGTGACCCTTACCCTTGTCAATTTTACAAGACTCGGGAATTGGAGATCACCTAGCCATATTGCGATGACGTTCGGATGATTGGATAACGGCTGCTTGTGGAGAAATTGGCGCAGTGGAAAGTGAAAGATGACACATGGAAGTAAGTGTGGCATCTGTGTTGGCGGTCAGAGGAAGAGGGGGGGCAATAGGCAACATTGGAGGAGCAAAAGGAGAGAGACGAGGTGCCGAGGATGTTGGAGCGGGAGGGTTAGTGATAGGGCTGCCAGAAGAGGCAACAACAGTGGAGAGAGAGGGAAGGGTAGGTGGCGCAATCTCAATCAGTGCCCCAACGATAGGAGAAACCATAGTCCCAACTTGGGAAACTAGTGGCATGCTAACATCAACTAATGAAGGCGCTACCTCCATCTCGACCAAAGTCAAAGACCTAGAAGCAGGTGCAGATTCGTCAACTATAGCGACCTCACCCATCTCAATGTCGCCAAGACCATCCTCTTCAGACTGATTCACCACAATTCCTTTGTCGCTGCTGACCCCTTGTTCACCTTTGTCAGCATTGCTACTTGAGGGATGAGAAGAATCTGTGGTGAAATCACTATCAGATTCATCGCTATCATCAAAGAAGGATGGTGACACATGAGATTGTTGGGACTTCAACATTTCCTCAGCCTCATTGTGCCAAGGACTAGGCTGAGAACCCCAGAGTGAGCGCTCAAAGGGAATAGGCAATGGAGGGCGACGCGCTCTAAAGAAGAAGTGGTTAGGATAGTGAAGAAGTGGAGAAAATACAAGTCAAGATACCTCTCAAGTTCCCCAGGATGAGGCACCATGGGAAGAACAGGAAGAGAAGGAGATTGTGGCGGTGTTGGTACCTTGGGAGGCACATTGGGAATTGGCGCTGGCAAAAATGGGGAGCGGCAGAAGAAGCAGCGCATTGAGTTGTCTCTGGGATAAAGACAGGAGTCACGACTGAGGACACCAATTTTGAAGCTGAATGACTTTTTGGTGCTGGAGGGATGACCACAACTGGCTTTGCAACATGTTTGATGGCAGTGTGGAGTTTGGCAGGAGGAGGTGATTGCACAACAGGGGGATCAACAGTGGGCGTCAGAGTGGGAGAGGGATTGCGTTCAACCATAGGTGCTTCAATAGGCGAAGCTGGGCAGATCTCAGTTCAAGCCTTCTTAGCAACTGGCTCTTCATCGCTGTCCTCAATAATTTCCTTTGATTTGAAAGCACATTTGGAGGGTAAAGAGGATGAAGGTGCTGAGGTGGCCTTGCGCTTCTTGCCTTTTGAAGTGTCAGGAATTTTGACATACGAGACATTCTGCCCTTTTGACTTTAGAAACGCCCAAGCAGCTAAAACCTCCATAGCATGAGCATGGACTTTGATGGCTTCTGGTTTTTCCTCGTTGTTTCTTTGCGACAAACCCTCCTTGTGTATGCATTTCTTCAACTGAGAACCGCATAACATGCAAGGTCCCTTCCTAGGGTACCAACAAAACTGGTTGAGATTTCACAACAGGCAATGCTCACACTAAACAAAAAGTTAACAAAAAAGAATCAAAAGAAATGAAAAGAGCAAACTGGTCCATTGACCACTAATAACCTCTTGCGCTCAGCAGGCAATGCCAAAATATAGGTCTTTTTTCCAATAGAAAAAGACTCCTCAGCTTCTAGGTCAGAATTGTCGACAAGGAAAGACCCTTCAACTGGCTTAGGGAGAAGTGCCACTAACTCTGTCTCAGTAAACTAAAAAGGCAATAAGAGTTAAAAAGTGGCAATAAAACAAAAAATCACCTTGGTCTTGGGTTTAACCACAGGCTTGACAGTAGCCTTGGCCTTACCTTTACCTTTGACAATAGGAGCCTCTTTCTGGTCGCTATCGTTACCTTCGTTATGATTGTCGGAGTTGTCAATGTCCACAACATCAGAATGTTCAGCCTCTGGGATCTGGACACCTGATCAGTGCTATCACACAATATTAACAAGTGCTTACCTCTGGAAGTGGGCTTAATATTCTAGGCTCCACCACCGCCGCTTGAGATGAGGGAGTGCCAGTGCTAGAAGAGCTAGTGACATTTGGGACAACAACTGTAGAACCTGACACAGTAGTACCCAGCAATGGGAACTTGTGAAAATGCTTGCCAACCAGGCTATCAATTGACAAAAGGGATTGTTGAAGAGGGTCCTATGAAAGAATGAAAATCAAAGAAAATACCAAAAGGAGAATTACCGACCACAAATTCTTGGTACTTCTGTGCCCAAGCATTGCCTTTAAAGCGTTGCCAAGACTTAGGTGTTTTGGGGGCAGATTTATAGAGGTTGGGAAAAACTAAAAATAGCTGGCTTCTGTGGATCCTAAAAGAAGCTAGAAGTGTGGCCAATCAATATTGGTCATAACAACAGCGATTGACTGAGGAGAGTCAAGATTTCAGTTGGGGGGAGATGATGAGCCTTGGATAGCGCTACAGGAATTTTTTCAGACTTTTCACTATTTTAATTGACTCAGAAAAACACAATGTGTCTGTCACATGATCTGATCATGTGATTTTCACATGATTTCCACGTGACCTCTTGAACTTTTTTTTTGTTTGCCTTACCAAAGTTCCTGAGTTATTCTATGAGAGTCTAGGCTTGCTACTATTGGAAATATGACCACATAAAGTGGAGCTAGCAAGGAAGGTTTCCTAGTATGTTTTTCAGTGATTTCCATAAGCTCCACAATTTTGCAGTATAAAAGGACAATGTTTGTAGTAGAATACCAGCAGCAAATTCTATAGCGCACAGTCACCCCACATGCTTTAAAGCTCATAGTTGTTGTTGTGCTCATCGTCTCTGACATTCTCGACACACTTTTGCATAAGCACAAGGTGTAGCCTTTAGTTCTTAGGTTTTGCTTGGACTTAGCACCTTTGCACTAGTCTAAGTCAAAGCAATAGCAGCAGCCGTTTAGTTCTAGCAGTTAGCGACAGCGCCTTAGCAACTTCTGATTATAGCACATCTTTAGCGCTTTCTATAGCCTTCCAATACCAACACTTTGGTGTGCAGCTTCTCTAGCAGCCCAAAGTTTCCTCCCCATTCTTTCGATAGTGTGGTAACTTATCCATAGTGCTAACCAATCCGAAAGCCCCTGCCAATTGCAAGTAGCTTCTAACTAACCCCATCGTGTACCATGGATTAACAAGGACTACAAACACATTACTACCTGACAACATGCGCATGTAGGCACCTCTGTAGGTAGAGGTCTTTTCAGTATCTGCACTGTTCACCCCTCCGCTGCTGCCATTACAACCAACATATCATTCCGCAGAATTTTTCTTCTAACGGCCACAACAGAACTGCTACCAGTCCACCTCCACCTTCCTTTGATATAGCAGGCCTAGTCCTCAACTAGGTTTGTGACAAATATAACAGGTCAAGTCCCCAACTAGTCTTTCTGCATTAAAGCAGAGATAGTGATAGCGCTTAGTGTTTAGCAACTTCTGATAGCAACTTGCTTGACTTGCTTCTCTTAACACTAGCAACATCTGATAGCGACATCACTATTTTCAATATTATATCCATCTTTTGAGAAATCTCTGGGATGTTGCAGTACTTGCCTCCTCACACACACTAGCTAAACTTTGCTCTTGTTGGAGGTTTTTGAGTGTTGTAGTTGGACTGCTTTGCTAAGTCCTTCTGCAGCATCTCTATTTCCTCAACCAGTAGGGTTTAGTGTCATCAACACCCCAAACACACCAACAAAAAACCAAGAATTCTGGAACAAGATTGAGACCACATAGAGGAAGGAAAAATGGAGTAAACCAATGTGTATGCTGGGTGACTTTAATGTAGTTGAAGACTTGGCCAACTGCCTGTCCTCCCATAATGACCACTCTGCAACAATGAATGCCCTTGCAAACCTAAAAAGCTACTTCAATATGGCAGATAGATGAAGATGAGAGAACTCCACCACCATAGATTTCTCCTTCAGAGTAGAGAATGGAACCACACAGTCAAGGATTGACCAAGTATACCTACAGGAAGACCTGATACAATTCAGCCATAACTGGACCATTGAGCGAGCCAGAATAAGTACTGACCACTTGCTTGCGGCTCTGCGCCTCCTAAACCCATGGCTCCCATACCAAGGCCCCAGTAAATATGCTATGCCCATCTTCCTCATAGACTACAACCACCTAAATGCCAAGTTGAGGGAGATCAGGAAGTCACACATGGAAAAGCTTGAGGAAGCAGCACAGAACAGAATGGAAAGTGTAAACCCACAAACTGTTCACAGAGACCTAAAGTGCCGCCTCTTATAGAAAATCAGAAGATACACAAAGATACTTATACCAAAGATAGATCAGGAAATAATGAACCTGGAGAAAGACAGAGTAAGGGCACTAAACAACACGATATGGGATGAGGAAAAGAAAGGAAACAAAGCAGCTATCCTGGATGAGAGAATTAGAGGACTCAAGTCACTGAAATTTGGAAGGGCCAGAGACAATACAGCTACAAAGTTCTTCCTCAAGGGAGAAACCCTCAGAAAGCCATGGATAAATGCAAATAAAGAGTCAAAGCCCCAGGACTTCATTGCAGCACTAAGGGATGAGGAGAGACCAGGTCTACCCCTGAAATGGAGGTCGAAGAAGATGATGAACCTTGCCAGTAAGTACCACAAATAAACTCCAGTCAAAAGACTCCACAACAAACTTGAAGGAACACAAGATGGCAACAAAAAGAGTCCTCAACCACATAAAGACAAAACAACAAGAAAAAGAATGAGGGTGATCAGCCAGATCAGGAAGGAGGAAGGGGGGAAACAAACACCTTCGACTCAGCAGACTACCTCACAGCAGTCTACAATGACATTGAGGAATATGGAGTGGTGCCAGGTACTAGCTTTGCTGAGGGATAGCTATGCTCAATATACAAGAAAGGGGATCGCACCGACATAGGAAACTACAGGCCAATCACTATCCTGAACATGGACTGCAAGATCTTCACCAAAGCACTCACAAACAGGCTAGCAAAAATTGCCCCTCCATAATGCACCACAACCAAGCAGGCTTCATGAAAGGCAAGCAAATACTAGGAGAAGGTGTACGACAGAATACAACATACATTCCTGTGGGAAACTTCGAGAAAATTTGGTTTTCCAAAAGTGTTCATCAAAACAATAAAAGCGCTCTACACTGAAGTGGAAACAATTGTGATAATAAATGGAGAAAGGAGCACACCTTTCTTAGTAATAAGAGGAGTCAAACAAGGAGACCTGCTGTCTTGCCTCCTTTTCAACCTTGCCATAAAATCCCTGGCCCAAATGCTAAGGGACTCAGATCTGAAAGGTATCAAACTTGAGGGGGAAACCAAATGCTTGATAGCAAAACTGTTTGCTGACAACACGACAGTCTACCTGTCAGAGGATGACAACCTAAAGGACCTCCAGAGCATCTTGAAGGAATGGTGTAAAGCCTTAGGAGGCAAGTTCAACACCCCAAAGATCACAATTGTCCCTATAGGCCAGAAAGAGTACAGAGCTGACCTCATTGCATCAAGAAAAACCAATCAGAATGCAAGCTCAGTACTGCCTGAGATCTGCATTGCCAAGGATGGGGAGGCAACAAGACTCCTGGGGGCTTTCATTGGCAACGGAGTCAACAATCCAAGTGTATGGACACCAAACTTAGAACTAATCACAAAGGACCTAAATAGATGGGCAAAAGGACACCTAACAATAAATGGAAAACACTTGATTGCAGACATAGTAGTAGGAGGCCAAACACAATATAGAGCCTGTGTCCAAGGCCTGCCCCAGGAGATAGAACTAAAACTGGAAAGAATGGTGAGGAAGTGGGATGGAGCAGTACACCCCACTATAGAGATAGAGACCCTGTACCAACCAATTGAACAAAGCGGGAAGAAGCTCCTAGACATAAGGTCAAGAAACAAGGTGATCAAACTCATGAAGGCAAAAAGATACCTCAAACTAGACCAGGACTGGCCAACCTGGGCAAAATTGCAGACTCCCTAATAGAAATGAACCTCAAAAAGAAACACAAACTAGGAAATGACAGAGCATACTGCAACGTCTTCTTGCAAACCCTAGATGTAAATGCAAAGCAGAGGGAGAACAGGAAACCAATGTTGCTTCAATGCATGTTCAGAGCAGCCCAGAAACACAACATAATCTTTGTGCCACTATCCCTAGACCTCAAGCTGAAACTTGAAATGCCTATATGGTACCATACAGGACTAGTGGGAATGAAGTATGTGGGCTACAACTTGAGTGCAGCAAAATGCCAATGTACAAACCATAATGTAAGAACAGTAGGGGACCTGCTAAACCTTGTCAGAGAAACCTTGAATGAAATGAATACAAACCACAAACCAAGGAAGAATTGTAAGTGCAAGACATGCAAAGAAACCTGGAGTAAAGGCTGCAAAAACCCACATAAATGTGGCGTGGCTGCAAGAAAACTCATTGGCAAACTGGATGAATGGTGGAACACCCTGAGTGTGAGAAGTATGGCACAAGGAAACCTGAGTACAACAAATGATGAACCTAGGGATGGAACTGAACCCATCCTCTTCAATAAAGACATTATGACCAGGAACTCACTCTAGGAAGGCTTCTAAGTCTTCACCCACATAGACAAGATCCCCCCCCAACCAACAACCAGCTCAAGAGAGAAGGATAGGCCCCCACAGAAGGTGGAAGCCTACACAGATGGATCATGTATCAATAATGGCTGTGAAGATGCAATAGCTGGGGCCAGAGTCTGGTATGGCAAAAATGACTGTCAAAACATAGCATTGGCCCTGCCAAAACACTTTAGACAATCCAATAATGCCAGTGAAGCAATGGCTATACTCATAGCAGCCCAAAACTCCTACACAGATTACCATCTGGAAATATTCAGTGACTCAAAAATAACTATAGAAGGTCTGACAGAATCCCTGGAAGAATGGGAGGACAACAGGTGGATCAGAGTCAAAAACAAAGAAATAATAAAATCAGCTGCTTTCCACCTGAGGCCAAGGAATGGAGCAACCTACATAACAAAAGTCAAAGGCCACAGTGGCTTGGAAGGAAACAAGAAAGCGGACAAACTGGCAAAGAAGGGAACAGACAGAAATCAGGTGGCAAACATAAACCTCTCCCTAGCACAGAGTTTCTACCACATGGGTGCAAAATTATGCAAAGCCACACAAGCCCTGCTGTACAGGGGAATTGTGGAAAGAAAACCCTGCCTGAATAGAAGGGGAACAACCATAAATCTCGATATTGCAAGAAGCAAACAGGGAAGCACCGACTGATCAACAAATCTGGAAATCACTAAAAGGAAAAACAATCACCAAGGAAACAAGGGCTTCCCTCTGGAAAGCCCTACACAATGCATATAAAATTGGCAAATACTGGGAGAGAATTCTGAGATACAAAACCAGAAGCAAGTGCCATAGGTTTGATTTACTCCACTCTATTTCGCATGTGTTGCAGTGTTTGCTGGCCATATTCCATACTATTTCCTGGCCTGATACTTTGCACTCCATTAGGATGTGCTCCATGCTCTCTGTACAGTTACACTCGGGTCAAATACTCAGATGCCACATAATTAGGCCAAAGTACAAAACAGGAAAAATAACAGAGGCAGGGAGCCATATGTACCAAATAATGGTGTCAGAGTCAGCCCAACAAATCTAAAGACTAAGGTGTGAATGGAGGATACAGAGAGGAGCTGACCCAGATGCAATGCTCACAGATGTTGAAGCCACAAACAAGTGGAGCAACACAATGTCCAAGAGAATAAAGCTAGACTGCCTCATGTCTGATGAACCCAGATATGGAAAGAGAGCCCTGGATGAGGAGCTGGTTGTGGACACATGGCTAAACATACTGCCAGAAGGATTGAGACCATGCAAGGCATGGAAGTCAGCAAATAGGGTTTTAGTGGGTATGGGAGTAGATTGCCCCCCATGCCAGAACTGTTAAGCTGACCCAGAGCTACAGCTCAAGCCCCACACTCAGTGGGTAACTTGCATTTCCCTATTGTGGGCTGAACAATACAAGATTGATTTCCTTCGCAAACACCTTTCTGACTACTAGAAGCTAACTTTGTAGATATGTCTAGTGGTCCTTTTGGGGGACCCAGACAGCATGATCATAGTTGTAGACATTGAGCCCCCAACAACATATATTGTCCTTGTTAACCACAGCAGCAGTCTCTTCATAGCCGGTAGGAACATAAACATCATCAAGTAACGAGGTGTCCTTCTCACATACCCTGACTGCTTTGTCAAACTTGAAGTAGTGCCTCAACTGTTGTGGGCAGATTGCTTTGGTGAAGTTCTGCCCATCAGTTAGGAAGTAGTCATCTGTACCATCAACCTGGTAGAGGAATGTGTTGCCTCCAATATGATAATGGTTGTGCCATTTTATGACATGGTAATTGGCATTATGAGCGACATATATGACACTGATCATGGGTGTGGTGTCGACCTGACCCTGAGCATCCATCAGGCTGATCCCCAGGGGTGTCGTCAGTACGCATTTGCTGGTCCTCACTCAGAGAAGGGGGGGAAGATGCAGTGGGAACAGAGGTGTTTTTCTTGGGCATGGCAGTATAAGTGAGACTTGTGAACTTCGCATGCTTGGGCCATTTGGAGCCTAAACCAATGAACCCCATGAATACTTGTGGATCATCTGGTGGGGTCCCTGACTCCTCAGGCAGATCCAAAATGGAAGTAATTCCCATTGCCTCCAGATACTCCTTGAAAGCCCACAAGTGAAACACCTGACCAAATGGCATCCAAGACTTGTCGCCCGACTTTCATAGGACTTCAAAACTTGAGTTCTTCTTTGATCCTGTGTGTGTCAGGATGCTATCCACTGCCCATTCATGTTTGCCATTGTCAGCCTCAAATATCTGCATGTCCAGCTGTCTAGGGAAAAGCTGATCATCGTTGGGTATGTGGATGCGTAACAGCAAAGCATAGAAGGTCTCATGAACTCCTCTCCTCTTCAGAGCTGGTGAGAGGTTAACTCAAAAGAAATCACTGTTGAGTTCCTCTAATATGTGATATGGACCTATGAACTTGGGGGACAATTTCTTTGCCAATCCCTTAGTCATTGCGATGTTCCTAGTGGATATATATACATAGTCCCCTGTAGAGAACTTCGCTGGCTGGTGGTGACAATTCACGTCTCTGGTCTGTTTCACGTGAACAGCTATGATGTGGTCATGTGCAGCCATAATCGGGAGCTTCATCCTCATGGTGAAGGTTTGCACACCCGCATATTCCCTTTCCAATGGCTCATGGCTTTCCCAAATCATAGATCTTGGCATATGCCCAAAGTTCAGGAAGAACAGGGCATAGCCGGTGCTTTCAGATCTTGCGCAGTTAATCATGAACTTGATGGCTGGCAGCTTTTGAACCCAATCCCTCTGATTGGGTCTGATACACGCATGCAGCATTTGGGTGATAGTCTGGTTGGCATGCTTGGTGGATCTGTCACTCTGTGGGTGGTAGGCGCTTGACATGCTCAGATTCGTGCCTATAAGTTCATGCAACCTATCCCAGAACTTGCTAGTAAACCAAGGATCCCAATCACTCACTATTGCCTTTGGCAGCCCATGGTGCTTGTATACTTCAGCGAATACAAGCTCAGCTATGTCTTTGGCCTTATAATTTGTTCTACTCAAAACCAGGTGCACAAGAGCAGTGTGCAAACCAATTATCACAGTTATAGAATCATATGTGGCATCGTGGTCAGAGGACGGAGGCAACAGACTGACAAAGTCTATTTCTATTGATTCCCAGGGAACTGATGGGACATTGGGCGGATTCAGTAATCCGTATGGCTTTTGGTTACTTGGTTTGCTCCTACAGCATGTCATGCAGGATTCACAGTATTTAAGGACATCGTCAGCAAGCATCTTCCACCATATATGGCTTCTAGATTGTCATAAGTTTTCCTCGTGCCCAGATGTGCAAGTAGCAAATGTGTAAGGGCAACCTCTGGAGGCTATGGCTCAATCACACAGCTGGCAGAGGGAGATCCAAAGTATATTCAGTATGGTACAGTGTCTACAAGCATAACTACACACCT
>JAGGAR010024244.1:0-11989 GCA_017657315.1 Termitomyces sp. K1Ag
CGGATGAACACCAGGCATAGGCCAAATTTCTGCTCAAAATTTGTCCGGATGAGCATCAGGCCACCTCACCTATTATCGGGGGTCCTGTCCTGGATTGTAAAAGAACTGTCAACCGAATACAGAGTACAAGCCTTATATACTGTTGGTAATCTAAGTATCCGGTAGCGGCAACAAAGGGTAGCGAAATCAAATGATAACGAGGGTACGAGATAGGTAAGAATCAGTCACTGTATGTGGCAGCAGCATGATGTTATGGTGCGGTCACATGAGAGAGTCCTCAGGCAATCGATAGAACTGGGATAAGTCCTGGATTGTTAAAGAACTGTCGACCGAATGCAGAGTACAAGCCTTATATACTGTCGGTAATCTAAGTATCCGGTAGTGGCAACAAAGGGTAGCGAAATCAAATGATAACGAGGGTACGAGATAGGTAAGAATCAGTCACTGTCATCACATACACCCTCCAGGTATCGAGAACGGGGTGAGGGATACCTAAGTCAATAGAAAGAGTGTCGGAAGTGGGTAATGAAATGAACTTTGAGCCAAGACAACAAAAGTTTTAAGGAAGGATGTCGGATTCTATGCCGCGCGTGGGCGATGATGTTGTCGAGGTGAATCCAAGAGATTTGAACGAGAGTGGGGATGTTGATCGCAGTGGTGGGAATGATAAGGAATGGAGGTATTGAGTTTAGGCCTCAGCGGCAGCGGTTTCCTCGGTGTATTCCACCAGCATATTGGAAGTGGAACCGGAGGGGTCGTTATTGTTGTTGTTGTGGCCACGCCTTTTCTTGCCATGTTGGGAGTTAGAGGGGAACAAGAAGCCGTCAGGGTTGGCTTCCTTGAGACGATGCCTCTTGAGATTCTTTTCGGCGTGACGCGAGTCAGCGTGGGCCTGGTTTTTGACAGCATCATGGTGTGGGCGAAGGATGGCGTTCTTGACATTAGCCCAGCCGCTCTCGATGATGTCCCCGTTTTCGTCGATGATATTGTAGGATTTGAGCTCAGCGTAGCGAGCATCAAAGTAGGGGAAAGTCAGGACACTGCGGGGTACGGGATAATTGTTGACATTATAGGCGCCGGTGGAGTCGCGGACAGCGAACTCGCAGGGATTGTCCCCTTTAGTACTGTTGTAGGCAATGGCGAAGAATTCATACCCGCAGGGCTCGATGGTATCGACGGTCACGCTGTGGCGCTGGACGTTGGCGTCATGATCGATGTATTTGAGAAGTTGGGCCAGGTGTAAGAGGAGGTGAGGGTCAACCACAGTGAGTTGTAAGAAAACATTGGGATGTAGGGTGAGAAGAGGATGGGCTTTGTAATGGCTTTTGGGACGGAAGGATTGGTGGGCAGAGTCCATGGTAGGATGGGAAGATGGTGGCGCAAGCGCAATGAGGCAGAGTGATGAGAGCTCGAGAATACCACGATGAGGGGATCTGTGGGACTCGAGTCAGTTGCGCGGGCCTATAAAGATGTCTTCAGGCTGCAGAGACCCAGAAACACCTGAGGGTCGTCAACTGGTGGGGTGCTTGTACCTACCGGTAACTCGGACACGTCTTCAACATCCTGCGCATCCAAGTAAGGGGTGAGCAAATCCATCTCCTTAACTTGGTCATATGGAAGCCAAGTTTTGTCGCCAGCTCGCCAGAGTACCTCAAATATTGAGTTGGTTTTTGACCCTGAATGGCTCATGATCTTATCAGCCACCCATTTGACTTCATGTTCTGGCTTGGTTTCCGAAACGATCTGGGAATACAAACGGCCAGGGAATCATCTATCGTTGTTCAGGTGGTGTATCCTCAACAAAGACACGTGAAAGATGTCGTGGATGCCCTTCTGGCACATGTGAGAGGGAAGTTGAACGTGAAAGGAGTGATTACCAAAGTCCTTTAGAAGTAAATAAGGCCCTACAAACTTTGGTATTAGTTTACATGCCAAACCTTTAGGGAATGTCATGTTCTTGGTGGACACGTATACGAACCCTCCTTCCTTGAAAGGTACGGGAGCTCGTTTGCGATTTGCGTTCCTTGTCTGTTTGACGCAAGCTGCTAGGATACAGTCGTGCGCTGCCATGATCGCGGACTTCAAACACTGAGCAAATACGCGTATGCCAGGATACTCGGTTTTACTCGTGGAGTTCCAGACCATAGTATGAGGTAACCTACCATAGTTCAAGAAGAACGGTGAGTAACCTGTGCTTTCAGACTGTGCCATGTTGATGGCGAATTCAATTGCAGGTAACTTCGAGACCCAATCTTTTTGAGTCGGACTCACACATTGATGAATCATTTGGGTGATGGTCTGGTTGGCGTGCTCAGTAGCCCTGTCAATTTCAGGGTGATACGAGCTGGACATTTTTCAACTGAGTACCAATTAGCTCATGGAGGTGAGACCAGAAGATACTTGTGAAGTAGGAATCGCGATCACTAACTATCGCTTTAGGCAGCCCATGCAGCTTGTATACTTCTGCAAACACAAGCTCAGCTACGTTCCATGCAGTGTAATTGGTCCTGCATGGAACTAAGTGAACCATGCCGGTCAGATGGTCCATTATCACGGCGAGTGAATTGTAAGTCACGTCATGGTCCTTGGACTCGGGCAATGGACCTACGAAGTCAATCCCAATCACCTCCCAAGGCTGAGTGGGGACAGGCAACGGATTTAGCGTGCCATATGGCTTGTGGTTGGAGGGTTTGCTTCTGGCGCAAATGACACATAATTTGCAGAATGAGTGCGTGTCGCTACTCATCTGCTTCCACCATACATGTTCACGTAGGTAAGTCAGTGTCTTGCGAGCACCGAGATGAGCTAACATAGTATGGGCTTCAGAGATTACAATCTCATGGATACTACGACCGGATACCATGATCGCGGGTATGCATAACACTTTCCTTCCTTCAGTGTTTAAATAAAGTAACTTGTCATTGGTATATTCAAAGTTCTTATATTCACGTGGGTTTTGTACTATGGAGGCTAATACTGGATCATTCTCATATTTTCTGCGTATGCTTTCCAGCAAGTCAACCGGTTCACGCCCTCCAGCCATCAGTTCGGCGAGAGATACTGGGCTCAGGGGCTTGGTTAGGTGTTGGAGTTTTTTAGAACGTTCCCATATGTCTCGTTCTTGTGCCTGCTCTAAGTCATTTTGCTTACGTGCAGGAATCCAAATGGTAAGTTTTTTGTGTGTACCATCATCCTTGCCCTCCTTTTGCTGCTGAGGTCCCTTCAGCACAAAATATTTGGACATACGGGCTGCAAACTCCTTCGATAATTCTGGTCGCCCAGTCTCCGCCGAAGGAATCACTTTACACCTATAAGTTCTCTTAGGCTTCACGCCACTTTCAGGAGTTGGCATCACAGCTGGCGCCTGATCCGGCTGGTGATTGGGCTCGCTTATTCCTAAGCAATTGTCACCACCATCGGCTAGCTGGTCTGCGCCTCCGGACTTGTTCTCCAAAGTGGAGGCCTCAGCCGAAAGGCTGGCACCCTCACCCTCCATACCAACTAATACTGGCATAGAGATGAGGTGAGCACCAAGAGAGTCATTGTCAATGACATTGTGATATGTATACTCACCACGAGCCCGTACAGTGCCAGGCTCATCATATGCATATAAACGTGATAATGCATCAGATAATATATTCTCAACACCCGGTACGTATACAACTTCAAAATCAAATTCTGAAATCTTTTCTAGCCACCATGCCTGGCGACCCGAAAGATTCTTCTGCTTTAGAAGATGAACTAGACCCTTATGGTCCATGTACCAGGTGAATCTGGTACCCTGAAGTATGTCACGGTATCTCAGCATAGTTTCAATTCCAGCTAACATTTCTATCTCATGTACAGGATAGTTTTGTTGTGCCGAATTTAACTTAGCTGAATAGAAAGCAGCTACTTGAGCCTTTTGCCAATCTGGTCCCTGGCTGATTACGCCAGCGATGCCGGTGCCACAGCCATCGGTAACCACATTTACCGGGGGTGCATCCTTGCCATACTCAAGGGGTCTCTGATGATGATCGCGACATGTTACTGCCAAATGTTTGATGTCCTCAAATGCACGCTGGTGAGTATATTCCCAGCAAAATGGTACTGTGTCCCCAGTAAGCTCATGGAGCACTCCCATAGGGATTCTGACGTGATCTATGTCATCGGCCAGATATCCAGCAGCACCCAAGAAACCTCTGAGGAGATCCCAGTTGGTAGGCGTCTTCCAACGTGCCAATGCATCAACCTTATCCAGGTCCATGCAGATACCATCGTCATCAACAATGCGGCCAAGGACTTTCATTTCCTGGCACAGAAACCTAAGTTTATCCTTACCCAGGTAAAGCTTTTCTTGACGGAGTATATCAATCACAAGCTTAACATGTTTGATGTGATCTTCAAGGGTCTGCAAATAGATAATAATATCGTCTAGATACACATCCATAAACTGACCAATATACGCAGAGAAGATATGATTCATTAGTGCCTGGTAAGTAGTGGGCGCGTTACAATCTCCTTGCTGCACAACGTTGCTAACCATGTTCCCGTCAGGAGTGGTTACCGCCGATCGCTCCACATGTTCTGGTATAATGCGGATCTGCTCATAAGCATCCTTGCCATCAAGGATAGATCAATACCGACCTTTGGCGACACAACGAAGTATCCTGTCTATATCTGGCAGTGGCGAAGACCGCTTCACAGTGTTTGCATTGCGGGCCCTCAGGTCGAAGACAGTGCATAGTCATGGCAGCTCCCCAGTTTTGCCTGGTTTGGGGATGAGCATCATGGGGACTGTATTACCACTGCTCGTGACCTTCCAGCGACCGCTCTTGATGTATGCGTTGCGTTTCTCGGCCCACTGGGATTGCATGGCCTTGGGGCATCGGGACGGGCGCCATGGATAGATCCTGTCAGGATTAACAAGGTTAATCTCGTGATTAATAGCCCGCAGAGGCAGCAAAGGTGTGTCACTTGCCAATCTGCATATGGGTTCAGCATATTGACAAAGGTGTTTGTGGACAGCCTCTAGATTCTCCTCGTATAACTCCATCGATCGGGATGCGAGTTGAGTGACACCGGAACCCCTCGAGTGGCAGGGACTGAGATGACCCAACAACGACATGAGAAGGGTTAATGCCGAAGGTAATGCGGTGTTGAAACAAGAAGGGAGTGCCAAGGATAAGGTCGTATCTGGAAAGATTGATGATGTCAAAGTAGCGTTGTTCTGAGATAGTTTGGTATTCAAACTTGACAGTAGCGCCAAAGTTAATGCGGGATCAAGAGCCTTGGATGGCTAACTGTACAGGGACGGGTGAAGTAAGCTCTTTCTTCTTGATACCCAGCTGCTGAGCTAATGTGCTGGATACAAAGTCTCCAAGGGAACCTGAGTCAACCAAAGCACGAGCCAGGTGGCCATTGATACGGACGACAACGACGAGTGGCTTTGGGACAGCCCTTGAAGGATCCTTAGCGAATGCAGCGTTCCACTGAATGGAGGGGTAAGTGCTGGCAGGGATTTGCTGGCCATTAAGCTCTAATACGCAAAGGTGGCCATTATCCACTTCGAGACGGAGTTGGCCAAAAGCAGAAGCCCAAGTGCAAAGTAAGTCAAGCTCATAGGTGCTGTTGACTAGCTCAGGTGGTAACGGGTCCTCAAACAGGTTAGCAATGTAGTAATGAGGATTGTACGGTGGCATATAGGCTTCCTCAGCCAGCTTCTGAAAGGATCGGTTGACCTGCTTTCGATACCAGCCTGCCAAATCAAATAACTCATTGTTCGAGGCAGCAAAATCGATCTGGGTTCGGAACCCTAAGTGGCGATCGTAAATATTGTAAGTGGGTCCCTTGGAAATAACCTCAAACCAGTGGTATTGATGAATACAGTCTTCCTCATCCCAGGGATAGGGTGCTCCATGTTCCAATACTCGGTGAGCATTCCATGCGTGGACATCTGCAATAAGACAGGTCTGGTAGTGGTCGTGATTGTTGTACGGTGCACCGGTAAGCATGTGGCGCAGTTTTGCGTACCAATCACCAATTGCAAAGTAGGTTCGTATCACCAAAGAACAATCCAACACCTCAAAGGTGTCAAACACAGTGTCACAAACAAGCAGTTCATTGTGCGATACCGCAGTAGCCTGGAAACGTTGTCCTCAAAATTGAAGTACGTTCATGGGATTGCCTGGGTAGGGTTGCATGCTCTCAAGCATTTCCTCCAACTTGTTGCAAGCTGCATCCCCAATACGGGAACGACGTGAGTCCATGTCTAACAAACCAAGTTTGTCTTCCGCAGTCTCAACTGGAAGCCAATAGGTACGTTCGAACTCCATGGGTGGGGCTAACAAGATTTCTTCCTCAGAATCAACTGGTGTGGTAGTGTCCTTGAGGAGATCTCCCAGCAGTGGCGAGGTCATGCACTCAAACACGTCAACCCCGGCATCTCCTGAATCGGAGTTGGAGGCCAACTGCAGCATGGGTATGGTATCTCCGTCACTATCATACTCCTTGGGCCAAGGAGTTGAGACAGAGAAATCCGGGGATCCACCAGGCCACACCATACCAATGGACATCTCAGTAGTTTCACCTAGACTATCGACACGCAGCTGCTCCATTCGATCAAGATTGACCCGAACACCAAAGGTGCTGATACCAGGTGGTTTGCCACTGCCTGACTTGGCTCTGCCCTTGCTAGGGCAATTGCGAGCGAAGTGTCCTTCTTCACCGCAGAGGAAGCACTTGTTCGCAGCGTGGAGTTCATCCTTCTCTTCTTTACTAAGAGAAGGGCCCGACTGATCAGAGTTTCTTTTCCCAGTATAGGATGAAGAACCAGACTTGCGGGTTTGGGAGGGGAGACCACCGGATCCCTTATTTGTAGATGAGGGTCCAGGGTTGGAGTTGGTCTTGCGGCCGACCGTCGAACGGAAATTCTTTGCTCAGGTTGAAGAGTGTAAGGACTTCCCCAACTTGGACTGATCCTCATGGTGACCAGAAGACTAAGAGTTGGAGTTGTGGTGTGGGTTGCCATTGTGGCGGTGGTTATTACTGCCAGTACCAGATATGTCCTGCAGATCAACATTATCAGCGAGTTCCTGATACTCAGCTTCGCGAACCATTTCCTTCCAGGAAGTGTACTCGGGGTTCATGTGTTCGCGAAGTAAAGCCCTTACAAAGTGAAGGCCGGAATCCGTTAAATAACTTGACGATGCGGGTGCGCTTACTATCAGCACCCACGATAGTGAACAACTCATCAAGATCGGCAACGTATTCACGAACAGATTTATTGCCTTGAGTGTAACTATTTAACTTCTCACGTTGCTGATTATGGAAGTCAATAGGAAAACAATAATTGAAGAGCTCCGTGAAGAACTTCTTCAGGTTCCATTTCTCAGGGTCTAGCAACACACAATGAGTATAGAAAGTGTAAGCCTTTCCTACTAAGAATTCGGATAACACCATAACCTGACGCCTGCGCTTGATGTAGCCATATTTGACATACGCGGTACCATGCGTCAAAAACTTATGGAAAGCTCGAATGTCGACGTGACCATCGTACTTCTCTGGGGGAGTGGGCTTGATGATGGTGCATCTGGAGCGCTTGTTGTGCTTAGACTTGCGACGATGAGTACTTCGATGATGACCATGGGAGTGAGATGATGAGCTAGAGCTAGAGCTGCTGGATGAGCTCAAGTCACTGCTGTAACTCGAATCACTGCTGTATCCAGAGCTCGACTCTGAGTCTGAGTCGCTTCCTGAGTGGTCGGAAGAGTCAGGATCATCGGACAAATCGTGGCGCTGACGTTTACCCAAACGTTCAAACGCGTGGCCCAACGCACTACGAGAAGTGATCTGGGTGATGGGCTTAGTAGCAGCCTTGCGGCCAGTCTTAGAAGCTTTCTTGTCAGCCTCAGACTTGTACTTACATGTCTTTTTAGAGCCTTCTGCCACTTTCTGGATAAGCGTGGCTAACTCAGTAGACAGAGGTTCGGATCCAATGCGATCCTTCCTTTTCTTGTGAGCGGTTTTCTCCTTCTTTTTAAGGTGGTCCGTCTCACGTTGCAACTTCTTCTTGTTACAAAGATAGTCGAGCACATCCTCACGCAAAACTTCAAGATCGTCGAGCTCAGCATCCGTTTCCTCATTTTGGGGCAGGGTCATGCCACCAGCAACGTCTCCGATGTCGGTAGTTAGGGCATTAGGCTCTGGGTTCTGAGGGTTAGATTGGGCTTCGAGTTCTCGGCGTGCATTGAATTCGGCGAGCATGTCTTGTTGAACTTGGGGGTCATATTCATGCTCATCCAAGTCAACATTGCCCCAGTTGTGGGGGTCGATACCTTTACCTTTACCTTGCGATGTTTCACCAGGCTGGTAGTCAGTTGCATAGGGATTAGCTACACGCGAATGTACTTTTTTCATTCGTCAATCAACATGCTCACGCTCACTGCGAGACATGTTGTTACATGTGTCAGCAATGTCTTGGGCAAAGTCATCATCCTCAGGTACGTTCTCAACGTACGCGCGGTTGTTTTGATGTTCCATGGGTGCAGGATCAGAATTATATTGATCAACTACAACATCAGGTTCTACGGTAGGTACGTAGTGATGGTCGTCACCATTGTCGATGGAACTAGTTAGACTAGACTCCGCAAAACTGCCATTTGTGGGGGAACAGGCATTTCCACCGGCCTGAGGCTCGGCGGCATCCACTTCCATCTCAGTGGGCATTGTGGCAGTGTTAGCGCTCGTGGGAGGTCTAACATGTCGATCTGGGGTCGGCATGTTGGGCATTGGTGTCAACTCAGTACCTTCCAGCTCTCCGAAGTGCTGGAGGGGTCCAGTGTTACGAACAGCCGAGGGACTAACGGGGCGACCTGATCTCCTGAGCTGTTGACTCCTAAGAGTGTATCTAGAAGACATTGTTAGCGAATAGACTTTTTATGGTTGACTCACGGGACTGGAAGACCGCAGTTGATCAGACTGAGGGGTACCAAGACACAAGAGTCGAGAACGTGAAGAGAGATAGCAAGTAAAGCTAGTTAGGACTTTGAGAAGTTTAAAATATGTGGCAGCAGCGTGATGTTATGGTGCGGTCACACGAGAGAGTCCTCAGGCAATTGATAGAACTGGGATAAGTCCTGTATTGTAAAAGAACTGTTGACTGAATACAGAGTACAAGCCTTATATACTGTTGGTAATCTAAGTATCCGGTAGCAGCAACAAAGGGTAGCAAAATCAAATGATAACAAGGGTATGAGATAGGTAAGAATCAGTCACTGTCGTCACAGCAGGTCAATAGATGCGGCAAGACACAACTTTGAACTAGCAAGGAAATGCACCTGTAGATAGTGTGCCAACAATCTTTTTTCTAACATCCCACGAGTTTTGAAGAGTGACCAGCGAATTTCAATGCCCGAAAGCCAGTGGCACCATGTTAGAGTGAATCAGAACAGTTTGAGCCTGAGTATGATGATCCGGGATGACTGCAAAAAGAAGGCCTGTCAGCTCAAATATCTGTCCTGTGTCAAGTGTCTTTGAGGCATGTAACCTGCAGATATCTAACAGGCGTGTTGTCTTGCATGGCCAGGCTATAGTTGCATGTCTAAGACCTATTATTACAAACCAATTGGACCAGCCAGACATTAGTCAATTTTTGGCACACGCTTCTCTGATCTCTTCTACCATGCCACGGGCTACCAAGCCACGGGCTGCTAAAACGCGGATTGCTAAACTGCAGACTGCCAAACCTTGGACTGCCAAACCACGGACTGCCAAATCGTTGAAGCTTCCACAGGAGCTCATCAACATAATTGTTGATGAATTCGCTGACAATATATACTCACTCATAGAATTATCTTCTGTATCACACACTTTCAGAAGTCGGTGCCGTGAACACCTCTTTAAAATTGTCAACTTCCAAGCCTCTCGAAAGAATGCCCAGTCCTTCGCTTGTCTCCTGGACAAAGATCCCAGCATTCTATCCATTGTCCATGAGCTAGGGATCTGGGACAGTGATCATACCTATGTCACCTGTATGCCATGGATGGTCACGGACGCCTCCTTCCACAAAGTTATCAGGAAGGTGGGCGATCGTAATCTACTCAGGGTGTTCACTTGGTCAGCAGAGTATGACTGGGTTCACTGCCCCAGGGTCTCTGACAAGCATATTTGCAGATCTTCAGTTCCCCTAATCTCAGCGTTCTTCATTTATGTGCATTGGACGCTCTTCCCAAAACGTGTTTTGTCTCCCTAGTGAACTTGACCAAGCTAGAACTCGACGGCGTGATCATACAGGATGACCGTTCCTCTACCACAGTTGGGGCTCCACAACTTCGCATTTTGAAAATTCATGGGGTGGATGGAGACAGTTGTCAGGTTCTATTGGACGCTTTACTTCCTCCTGACGGTTCTTTGTCCTCATTGATTGATTTTGATATTGCCATTGCTATTGAACATGAGAGAGATCTGGTCGCTCCAATGAATTTTGTTCAAGTGGGCAGCCGATTGCTACAATCTATATGCTGGAAAAAAAATGTTGCCGTGAGACATCTTTATGTAAGGTTTATTGTTCAGTTGGCCATGGATAATTTTGCTCACCACCGTCGACATACATTAGTGCATCCGGCGTTTGATAATAACCAGCCCGGATTTCTGTCGTCTTTGAAAAAAGCTGGTTTGCCACGTCATTTTTTACAAGCAAGCTTCAAGACCTTTTGATGACTTGAACTCTCTTTTGGGATCTATGGAGCCCGATAATCAGCTTGAGTCTCTCATCATAATCCTACGTTACCAAGACTTTCAAGTGGCTTACAAATCAATTAAGCACCTTAAGGGCTGGTCAACTCTCGCATCAGTGCTCACATCGGCTAGATTTTTGAACTCGACATCCTTTGTTCCTGATATTCGCGTCATCGCAGATGAGCCTCGCACTCAGGACAAACTTAATGCACATCGGCGAGTGGATCAGTCTCTCGACATCCCAGGTAGAGAAGCAATGATTAAGTCTATGATTGAACATCGCATGATGCCTGTCAGATCGGTTTTTGGGACATTCAGGTTAGATTCCCGGGTAGCAGGTGGGATACGTGCTCAATACATGCTGGTGACATAAATCTTGGGGAAGGCCTACATAGGAGGTGGAGCGGAACATTGTATGCCAACTTACAATGGTTCAATGAATGGTTCTTTGGAATATCTAAAATGTCGTGCTTTGTCGACACCGGTACCATTTCTTCAGAGGCTTCATTTTTCTTCTATTTGTCTTTTGTCTTTCTACTTGTTCAATATATGATACTTACTGTTTCACTGCCCTGACTATTTGGTCCTGGTCTAGGTGCTCCACGTTGCTTTACACAGTTGTTTGGACCTTAGTGATGTGCTCAGCCCGGCCCAGCCCATGACAAAAGCCATCACAGGCCGTGAAAAGCCGTTTTCATGTCACACTCGCTACAGTCACTTGTTGGCCATGAGCATGTGAGTTTTTTGATCAGTGGAATCAGCCGAATACAGCCCCTTCAAAAAAAATCTGAAAATCTAAAAATTTAAAATCTATATTTGGAAATCTAAGGATTTTTTTGCTGATCCGGCATCAGATTGCAATTGTCCTCTTTGTGGTGACATTTGTGACTGGGTTGAGCTGTGGCTGCTATTCCAAAACAGCTTTTCACAGCCTGTGACAGGCTTGTGACCAAGCCGGGCCTGGCACATAGAGTGTATCACTGACTGCGTATGACCGCTGGTGACCCTCCTGGTGACCTCCAGTTACCTGGTGGGCACGTAACCAGGTCAATACCTTATAAGCGACGGTACTCGGCTCTTTTGGAAAATGGCCAGGTTTGTGAGTTTGATTAGATAAGATCATTGTTCACACAATGATTGTTCTCTCGCTGTTCGCCATGATCCTCGACATTCTCCTTGGGTCCTATGCTTATCTTGCAGGTCGAATGCTCTTACTCTTACTAGGATGTTTTTTTCCCTGCAGTAAATCCAATAAACTTGTTTCTCTCACTCT
>JAGGAR010024245.1:0-11933 GCA_017657315.1 Termitomyces sp. K1Ag
AGCCTACCGGCCTGATATTCATAATATGGCAGTTGAAATTCCCTCCCAAGGTGTCGCACCATATTTTTAGGATGTTTTTGAGGTCTTGGAGGTCATTGTCTTCTGCTAGGTATATGGTGTTATTGTCTGCAAATAGTTTGAGGCCTTTTAGCAGTGAGTCTCTCAGCATCTGTGCTAGCAATTCTATGGCCAGGTTAAAGAGCAGACAGGATAGTGGATCTCCTTGTCTGACTCCTTGCAGTACTATAAAGGGGATGCTTTTTTTACCATTCAGTATGACTATCATTTCAGCTCTGGTGTATAGTGCTTTGATTGTATTTATGAAGGCTTTTGGGAAGCCAAATTTTCTTAGCGTCTCTCATAGGACGGCATGTTGGATCCTATCATACACCTTTTTCTGGTCCAGGCACACAATCATTCCATTTACTTCATTGGTTTCTCCCCATTCTAGGACGAGGTTTGCTAGTTCAGTCTAGTCTTTGATCCTCCACCCTTTCATGAAGCCTGCTTGGTCTTGGTGTATTAGGGATGGGGCAACTTTTGTCAGCTTGTTGGTTAGTGCCTTTGTGAAGATCTTGTAGTCAGCATTCAGGATGGTGATTGGTCTGTAATTTCTGATTTCTGTTCAGTCTCCTTTCTTATATATCAAACATAGCCATCCTTCTGTGAAGCCTGTATTTATTTCAACTCCAGGTTCCTCAATATCATTATATATTGTCTTAAGGTACTCCGCAACATCAAACTCTTGTGGTTCTTCTGTTTCTATTGCTCTGTCTTGCTGGGTTTCTCCTTCTTTCTTCTTTCTTAGGAAGAATTGCCAGACTTCATGAACTATCCTGTCCAGCCCTGCAGCCTTACCATTTAGTAGCTGTCTAATCACTTCTTCTACTTCATCCTTCATGATTCTTTTTTTTGTTGCTCTTGCTTGTTCATGGTTGAGTTTGGTTTTGATGTGGATGTTTTTTTACGTGTGCATGGGTTTGTTGGAGGGTCTACATTTTGTAGTTCTTTGTGGTATTCCTTCATCAGGTTTGCCATTCTCTCTGACCATCTTGTCATTGGGTGACCTGGCTTTTTCCATCTTGTAGTGCTGCTATGAAGTCCCAGGGTTTTGATCCTTTATTGGCATTGATCCATGGCTTCTTCAGGGTCTCCCCTTTGTGAAAGAACTTTGTGGCTGTATTGTCTCTGGCCCTCCTGAATTTCTGGATTTTCTGCATTCTGATTCTTTCATCAAGGATGGTCAAGGATGGCCACTTCATTTCTTCTCTTTTCTTCATCCCATGTTTGGTCATTTAAGACTCTCTCTCTGTCTCTTTCCAGGTTTGCTATTTCTCTATCAATCTTTGATGTAAGTTGCTTTGCATACTGTTGTACTTCTGCTAAGAGCTCACATTTCAGTTTCTTGTGGACCATTTGTGGGTTCACTTCTGTAGTTCTGTTCTGCACTACTTCATTGAGCTTCTCCTCATACTCCCTGCCTATTTTGTCCAGTTTTTCCAGGAGGATGTTGTGGTTGAGGAGGAAAATTGGCATTGCATATCTTCCAGGGCCTTGGTATGGTAGCCATGGATTTAGGATGGACATAGCAGTGATGGAGTGGTCAGTGCTTATTATTCCAACTCTTTCTATGGTCCATTTGTTGCTGAATTGAAGTAGGTCTTCTTGTAGGTAGATTTGGTCAATCCTTGACTGTGTTGTTCTGTTATCTGCTTGGAAGGAGAAATTTATGGTTGTCAGGTTTTCTCTCCTTCATCCATCTGCTGCATTAAAGTACCATTTGAGGTTGACAAGGGCATTTACCACAGTTGGGGGGTTATGGTGTGAGGGTAGATGATCAACAGAGTCTTCTACCATGTTGAAGTCACCCAGCTTGCATATGGGTTTGCTCCATTTTTCTGTCTTCCACCTATTCTCAATTTGTTCCCAGAATTCTTGGGTTTGGTTAGGTTTATTTAGGGCATAGATTGCTAGGCACAACATTGTGAGTTTGGGGCTTTATAGTACATCTACAAGTATGGTGCAGTCTCTAATTACAACTTCTGAGCTTGTTTCTTTCCACCTTGTTGTGCATTTGTTCAGAACTACTGCCACACTCATTTTTTGGGGGCTGATTCATCAATGGTCAAGAGTATATGTATGCATTTCTCATAGAGGGTATTTAGCCTCTTTCAATTTGACTCTGTTAGGTGCATTTTTTGGAGGGCAAGAACATTAATCCTGTCTCTGACCATCAGTTGGCAGATTTCCTTCCATCTGTCTTCAGTGGACATTGACCTGCTTCCTTTCATATTTAGGGATGCTATTCTCATAGCACCCCATCCTGTCTTTTGGCTTGCTTTCCTGCTGGGTGCAGGGCCAATCTCTATGTCAGCCTGGGACTTGCTGTGTTCCCCCCTCATGTTTTTGAGGTCCCTCCATTATGGAGGGTTGAACAGTATGTTGTTGTTTGTTGTGGTAGCTGTAAACACATTGGTCTCTGGCCTTGACCCTCTGTGGATCCCTGCCTCTGATACCTTAGTGGGATTCCTCAGGAGAATGAGCGGCAGCTTGGTCAATTCTCTTTCCTCCCACTGAGGAGCCATTGCCTTTGACCTGTAAATCTCCTATGTTAGTATGTCTTATCTTGTTTGTACTTATCATGTTGCTTGCTGGAGGTGTTGGGGGTGGAAGGGGGGAGTCAAGAAAGGGGGAAGGAAAAGGAGAGAGGAAAGGCCATGGTGACTTGTATCTTATTCAGGATCTCTGTCCTTCACTGATAGCCTGGATGAATGCATAATATTTAGATTTGCTATCTGGGTTCAGTTACTACTAGGGCATGGTTGTACTGGTTATGCTTGGCCTCTTCCTCTCTGTGAGCATCCATTGCCCCTGCCTCTGAAGTCTTTTCCCCTAGATTTGGGCTCCCTCTGGCTCTGCCTCCAGTCCTGCCATGGGGAAGGATTGTTTGTGTTGTCATCTGCAAAATCTGTTGCTCTGGCTATTTTATTGGGGCGATCTGGTTTGTAGCCTAGCCAGCCAGGAAGTCTGGAGAAGGGGCAATTGAAGGAATTGTGGTTGGCAGATTTGCAACCTATGCACAGGGGTTGCTTGCTGGTCTGGGTTAGGGTGTAGCCTTTCCCAAAGTATATAGAGTTGAAAGTGCATGCTCTCATCTTTTTGTGGAGAAGCTTGTAGTCCTCATCATTGAAACCTGGGTCTTTGACAAAGTACAGGTTCCAGCGGCATATAATATTGTCTCGTTGTTTGATGGGAAGGTAGGATGCCCATATATTGAGTATGCAGTCCAGGGCATCATCAGTGAGGAGGTTAGATTTGCCTTCTACTATCACTCAGATTTCTGGGGAGAGGTGGAAGGTTAGGCAGGTGAGGTTTTCTATGCACTCCCTTGCACTTCTAGTGTTGGCATACATGAGGCCCCTCATTGTCAGGATATAGAGTTGACAGGGGATGTTGAGAGGGAGGAAGAAGGCTGTTGCTTCAGGTGATGTGACCACCTCTAGGTCAGTAAGGTGCTGGGTCTGTTGCTGGTCAAGGCCCACCACCAGGAGGTGGTAAGGGTGGGGATAATGGTTGTCATCCTTTGGTGGTAGGTCCTGCTTGGGGAATATAACTGCTATGTTCTTGTCATGTTTGACATATACTAGATTCTTCATGACATCCTTGATGGCATTGCTGGTTTTCATCTTCCCCACCTCTGTGGGTTTGTACTTGGCATGGTAGAGGTGAGCTCACATCTTGGGTCCATCCAGTATCTCCCAGTCACTCATGGTCTCAGGCACAATGTTGAAAGATGGGGTGGCTGCTAGGTATATCTTGAGCCAGCCCCCAGGTGGGGTCACAGTCCTCCAAAATTCTTTCCCATTCATTGTCACATCATTTTTGGTTGTTTTGAACCAGAGTTCCAGGTCATTTTTGTCTGGGTTTCCCTGTATTCTCCCCTTGCTGGGGTCAGGGGTGGATGCCAAGATGTTCATCAGGCTTACCTCTCTCATGTTCTGTGGTGGGAAGGCCCTGTTCTAGGTGGGCCTTGCTGTGGGGTCCTACTTAGGGGTGCATATGTGTGGGGGGAGATCATGCTGGATATGGGGGGTAGGGGGCTTGTGGTTTGGGGGGGGAGGGTGGTTGGTACTTGTCCAGTGGTAATTGACATACTTTTTTCAATCTCAATTTGGTCCTGGGTGGAGATTATTAGTAATGACAAAAGAGGTATTGCTGGGGATGATTCCATGGAGCAGTGCCCCAGAAGCTTTTCAGGTATGGCTGGAAATATTGCAGGGGATGCCTGAGAGGAGGCAAAAAGAGGGAGTACAGTCCTAGTTGGGGAGTTCATGACTGCATCTACATACATATAGTGATGACACAAAACCCTACTAGTTGAGGGAAAAGAGATGCTGCAGAAGGACTTAGCAAAGCAGCCCAACTACAACACCCAAAAACTTCTAACAAGAGCAAAGCTTAACTAGTGTGTGTGCGGGGGTGAGTGCTGCAATGTCCCAGAGATTTCCTGAAAGATGGATATAATATCAAAAATAGCAATGTTGCTATTGGATGTTGTTAGTGTTAAGAAAAACGAGTCGCTAAAGAGATTCTAGCAAGTCACTATCAGAAGTTGCTAAGCACTAAGCGCTATCGCTATCTCAGATTCAATTGCAAAAAGACTAGTTGGGGACTAGGCCTGCTGTACAACTAGGGGTCACAATACCAAAGGAAGGTGGAGGTGGACCAGTAACAGTGCTGTTGCAGCCATTAGAAGAAAAATTTTGCAGGGCGATACACTGGTTGTAATGGTGGCAGCAGAGGCTTGAACAGCACAGGTACTGGAAAGGCCTCCACCTACAGAGGAGCCTACTCATGCATGTTGTCAGGTAGTTAACATGTTTGTAGTCTTCGTCAATCCGTGGTACATGATGGGGTTAGTTAGAAGCTACTCACAATCAGCAGGGGCTTTCAGATTGCTAAGCGCTCTGGATAGATTACCGTGTTTTTGAGAGAATGGGGTGGGAACTTTGGGCTGCTAGAGAAGCTGCTCACCAAAGTGTTGGTATTGGAATGCTAAGAAAGTGCTAGAGAAGCGCTATAGTCGGAAGTCGCTAAGAAATGCTGTCACTAACTGCTAGAACTAATCAACTGCTGCTATCGCTAAAGTTGACTTAGACCAGCATGAAAGCACTAAGTCCAAGCAAAACCTAAAAACTAAAGACTACACTTCATGCTAACGCAAAAGTGTGTCAAGAACGTCAAAGACAATGAGCACAACCTAGATGATGAGCTCTAAAGCATGTGGGGCACTATAGAATTTGCTGGTATTCTACTACAAATGTTGCCCTTTTATACTGCAAAATTGTGGAGCCTATGAGAATCACTGAGAAATATATTAGGAAACCTTTGCCGCTAGCTCCACTTTATGCAGTCATATTTCCAATAGTAGCAAGCCTAGACTCTCATAAAATAACTTGGGAACTTTGGTACAGTAAACAAAAAAATGTTCAAGAGGTCATGTAAAAATATGTGAAAATCACGTGTTCAGGTCATATAACAGACACGTTGCCTTTTTCTGAGTCAAATAAAATAGCAAAAAGTACGAAACAATTCCTGTAGTGCTATCCAAGGCTCGTCATCTCCCCCCAACTGAAATCTTGACTGTCCTCAGTCAATCACTGTTATGACCAATATTGATTGGCCACACTTCTAGCTTCTTTTGGGATCCACAGAAGCCACCTATTTTTAGTTTTTCCCAACCTCTATAAATCTGCCCCCAAAATGCCTAAGTCTTTTCTTCGTTTCCCCCCATTCTCCCACTAAGTCCCCTTATTGTCACTATCTCTTCGGTAAGCTGATCTATCTTTTTATCTCGATCTTCATTTTACTATCTCCTGATCCAGATCTTTCAACTTTCAATGGCACCCAAGTTCCTTTCTGCTAAGGATTGTGCTACCACTGCCCATGTCACTAAGCTTAACGCACAAGCTTTTGTTCTCAGCTCCCTTTCTGTCATCCATCTAGCTTGTCAACACTCTAAGGATTCTGTGAATCAGTGCCAAAGTTTAGAAATGCTTGGCAACCTGCTTCTGATTTGGCAAAAGAACAACATAACTGATGTGCTTTGGAAGGAGGAGTTTGAGGTCTTGCAAATGGTTTCACAATTATGGCAATGTTTTTTAAAGGTGACAATTGGGCACAAAAGTACAAGGAATTTGTGGTTAGTAATTTTTCCTTTCGGTATTTTCTTTGATACTCATCCTCTTATAGGACCCTCTTCAACAATCATTTTTGTCGATCGACAACCTGGTCAGCAGGCATTTTCATAAGTTCCCATCATTGGGTACCACCATGTTAGGTTCTACAATTGTGGTTCCAAACGTTGCTAGCTCTTCTGGCGCTGGTGGTCCTCCATCTCCAGCAGTGGTGGTGGAGCCTAGAATACTAAGTCCGCTTCCAGAGATAAGCGTTTGCTAATATTGTGTGATGATGCTAACCAGACTTCCAGATTCCAGAGGCTGAAAATTCTGATGTCATTGACGCCAATGACTCTGATGATGATAATGAAGGTAACAATAGTGACAAGGACAAAGTGCCTGTCACCGGTGGTAAAGGTAAGGCCAAGGCTACCAACAAGCCTGTGGTTAAATCCAAAACCAAGGTGACTTTTTGTTTCATTGTCGCTTTTTTTAATTCTTATCGCCTTTTAGTTTACCGAAACAGAGTTAGCAGCACTTCTTCCCAAGCCAGTTGCTGGGTCTTTCACAGTCAATGATTTGGACCTAGAGGCTGACGAGTCTTTTTCTATTGGGAAAAAGACCTATACTCTGGCATTGCCCGCTGTGTGCAAGAAGTTATTAGCAGCCTATGGACCAGTTTGCTCTTTTTATTTCTTTGATTCTTTGTGTGAGCGTTGCCTTTTGCAAAATCTCAGCAAGTATTGTTGGTACTCTAGGAAGGGACCATGCACACTTTGTGGTTCTCAGTCGAAGAAATGTGTGCACAAGGGTGGCTTGTCATGAAGGAAGAATGAAGAGCAACCGGAAACCATCAAAGTCCATGCTCACACTATGGAGGTTTTGGCTGCCTGGGCATTTCTTAAGTCGAAAGGGCGGGATGTCTTGTATGTTGAAGTTTCTGACACTTCAAAAAGTAAGAAGCACAAGGCCATGTCAGTGCCTTCATCCTCTTTGCCCTCTAAATGTGCTTTCAAGTTGAAGGAGATTATTGAGGACAGCGATGAAGAGCCAGTCGCTAAAAAGACTCGAATTGAGATATGCCCAGCTTTGCCTATTGAAGTGCCAATGGTCGAATGTGATCCCTCTCCAGCTGTGGTGCCTGCTATTGATCCCCCTATTGCATGATCACCTCCTCCCGCTAAACTCCACAACTGCCATCAAGCATGTTGTGAAGCCAGTCATGGTTATCCCTCTGGCACCAAAAAGCCACTCAGCTTCAAAATTGGTGTCCTCTGTTGCAACTCCTGTCTTTATTCCAGAGACAACTCTGCACGCTGCCTCTCCTGCCACTCCCCATTTTTGCCAAGTGCCAATTCCCAACATTCCTCCCAAGGTACCAACACCTCTGTGATCTCCTTCTCTTCCTGTCCTTCTCACAGTGCCTCATCCTGGGGAACTTGAGAGGTATCTTAACTTATATTTTCTCTCTTCTTCTTTGCTATCCTAACTGCTTCTTCTTTAGAGTGCTTTGCTCTCCATTGCCTATTCCTTTTGAGTGTTTGCTCTGGGGTTCTCAGCCTAGTCCTTGGCACAATGAAGCTGAAGAAACGTTGAAGACTCAACGATCTTGTATGTCGTCATCTTCCCTTAGTGATAGTGACAAATCTGATAGTGATTTCACTACAGGTTCTTCCCATCCTTCAAGTAGCAACATCAATGAAGGCAAACAAGGGGTTAGCGGTGACAAGGGCATCACAGTGAATCAGTCTGAGGACGATGGTCTTGGCGATATTGAGATGGGTGAGGTTGCTGTAGTTGAAGAATCTGCGCCCACTGCTGGGCCTTCAACTCTAGTCAAGATGGAGGTAGTGCCTATCATTGAGGCACTGATTGAGATCGCGCCTTCTGAACTTCCCTCCCTTCCCAATGTCATTGCCTCTTCCTGCAGCCCAATCATTATTCTTCCCGCTCCAATATCACTCCATCTACTTTCTTCTTTCGCCTCTCTAATGTCACCCATTGCCCCCCCTCTTCCTCCTGCCTGACACAGATGCCACACTAGATTCCATGCACCATCTTTCACTTTCCACCATGCTGACTTCTCCAAAATTGGCCATTATTCAATCACCCGAACACCATCGCGATTCTGTTAAGCAGTCTCCAATTCCCAAGCCTCGTAGAATCAACAAGGGTAAAGGTCGTGAACTGGAAGTAGAAGAGAGTTGCCAATTGAAGTTGGAGGATGTTGGTAGTGGAACAGAACCCCTCAACCCTTCAGTAAGTCTATTTCTATTCCCTTTTTTGCTATCTCTGATTTTTTTTTTTTTAGAAATCCTCCAAATGGCCAAAATGCACCATCAATAAAGGCAACCAGAACTGGATCACTGGCAATTTCCCCTGCCCCATGGACTTTCACCAAGGGAGGGCCTCTCTTCAGCATTATCTTAATCGTACCCTTGGTGTTCTCCAGCTCCAAAGAACCAATGTTGAAAGCGCTCACCAACAGTATGTGACTGCCTGGATGCGAATGGATACCACCATCCAACAATATAACACTATGGTGCGTTATGGTCGAGAATGCCAGAATGCTTTGTGATGGCAGGACAAGAACCACATCCCAGTGGACTTTTATTCAAAATGCCCGATTGTCCTATACCACACACCAAATCCTTAGAACATTTGTAGATATGTATATATTTATATAATTGAATAACAGCACTGCCCTATACATGGGCTTGTTTTCTTCATTTTAGTGTGATTTTGTTAAGTTTTGTGCAGCACTAAGTTTTTGAACCAGTATTTAGTCATAAGAAAATATACAAGTCCAAAATAGAAACTGTTTTTGGTAACTGTTTTGAGCACTATTCTGTGAACAGTTTTTAGCGCTTTGTAGCAAGAATGGTAGGTACTCAAAAAGGGTATGAGATTAATGCTCAGTCATCATCATTGTGTTAACTGCAAAAGGTGCACAAGACAAGGAAATGCTGCAACTTTGCTATCTACAAATCGGTAAGCAAACTGAAGCTGAATGAAACTCTTATTGCTATTTTTGGTATTTTAGCTATTTTCTTTGTTTTTGTCATATCTTAAAACTTTTCTTGTTTTTGTCATTGGTATTTTTGAAATATGTATAGTTTGTTGGCTATTGTTAGATTTTCTGTCGGTAAGGTTTATCAAGGGTTGCTAAGACTTTTACTTGTTAGAATCATTGTCGCTCAGGTCAGGAAGATCGCTATCCTCTTCTAATTTGAATTCTTCAAGTTCCCTGAGCCTGGCAGTATCGATGTCAAGAGCTGTGTTGGGTAGCGGTATGAATTCTTGAGGTAGATAGGGAATTAACCAAAATGTGGCAATAGGACGATGCAAAACTGATCCATTGAGTTCACAAAGGATGTAAGCACCACCTTTATTTTGCAAGACAATGACAAGTGGGCCTAAATATTGCAGCTTCATTTTCCTGTTGTGTGACATTTCTATTTTTGTGTTTTGCATGAGCACTAGTGCACCTTTACCAAAGTTGTAATTTTTGATAGTGGTGGCATATTCTTGCTCAAAATGAAGCACAGCTTTTTGACGATCTGCAAATATGACATCATGAAGTTTTGCTAAATGGTCATGGCATTGCTGCAAGTCAATAGCACAATGCACAATGAGATTGGTAGTTGAAAGGATGCTGTTTGGTGGTGGCTGTAAGTATGTAGCTTCAACAATATCTGCGGGAAGAAGAGGATGTGTGCCGGTAGCTGCGAAGTAAGGAGAACAACCCATGTGCTTGTGGACTGTGACGTGTTCTGACCAGAAGACTGAATAAACTGACTCACTCCAGTGCAATTTGTCTCTGTCAGCAGCTTTAAATAGTGCTTGTTGTACATCAAAATGGGATTGCTCTACAATACCATCTGCACACTTATTGTATCCAGAGATTTTTGGTGAGATATTCCATTGCTTTAAAAATAGGTGGGCCATTATTGGTAACAATCTCCTTTAGTGCACCCCAGCAGCATATGATATCTTCAAAAATCCACTTGCCAACCAATTCAGCAGTCTCACATTGTAACATGCAAAATTCTGGCCAGCGAACTAGCAAACATCAGCCTTGGATAATATATTTGTAGCGTCACGAAGGCGGCATATGCATAGTGTCAATGTAAATTTTTCCAAAGAGCGGTGTGGGTGTGGCAACCATAGGCAGTATGAGTACCTTTGTTGTTTGGTGGATCTGGCAGATGTGACATGTCTTCACATACCACATGATGTCAGCACTAACTTGTGGCCACCAGAAGTGTTCCAATAAAGCTGCTCACGTTGCATAGGAGCCTCAGTGTCCTAGCTGATCATGCATAGCGTGTGGTATTCTGATTGGCTATCGGGATCTGCAACTATTTTGGGTGCACCAGCACGGTCTTGTTGCCAAAGTCTACCATCATTAAGGAAGAAATTTAACACATAGCAAATAAACTTCTTGTACTCTTTGTCACTCAGGTTTTTCAGTCGCTTGAGATCATCTAACCACTTCTTGATGGGGCGCAATCACTCTTCTTCTAATAGCGCTTGCTTGCTCCTTGGAAATTTGTCATATGTAAGTGAGGTATTGTTATCGTGAAGTTCCTTGGGTTCATGGTTAGGTGAGTTGCTATGTCACTCAGGCTCCTCTTTGAATCCATCCATGTCAAGTGGATCAATTCACATGGATGAGAATGATAGCGCTGTGAGGAATGGTGTAGGTTTATATTGTTTGATTGGCGGTAGGGTTCTGTTTAGCGGACAATCAGGTCAAAGAGGAAGCGGTAATTGGATTATGTGCATGGAGCCATTCATTCAGTCGATCCAATCATCAAACACCTCATTATTGCTATCATTTGTTTCAGGATCCTCAGGTTGGCATGGACAACAAGACAATCCATCTGGACCATGGAATGCACCTTTAACATGTATGAGCTCAAAGTGGAACATGAAAATCATGACGATCCAGTAATTCATGCTTGCTGATGGCTGAACATCAGGATGCCATAGCATTCCCTTAATGTATAATGCATCAACTTCGACAATGAGATTTTGCACTCCAATGAGGTACATGCGCATAGCCTGGAAAGCATGGAAGAGTCCATATAGCTCCAACTTTGGTTGGCTATAGCAGAATTCTCTGTTGTTAAGCATTATAGATCCAAAGCAATTGTAGTGACACTGTTTTTGGTTGTCGCTAAGGCACTGGAGGAGAAAATAGCCAACAGCAATGTATGAGGTATCCACAGTGAGGATGACTGGGTCTGGCAAGTCATAATCAATTGGCACTAGCAGTTTAGCATTTTTCAAGGCCTGAATCAAGTCTTTCTGCACAGCAATTTGGTTGTCGCCAAATTCAAAAGGAATGTCTTTCTGAGTCAGCTTTATGATGTGGTGGACACAGTGCACAAAATTCTTGACAAACATCCACAACACTCCAATAGTTCCCAGGAAAGCTCTAACTTCAGAATTTGTTCAGCAAGGTCCCCAATGCTTGAGTAGGATTAAGTGACTCTCCTCAGGAATGTGAATCTCAGAAGTGCAGATATGGCCGAGTATTTTGATTCTTGGCAAACAGAGGACTAATTTGTGGCCTGAAAACATCCCACCACAATATTTCATGTGCTGCAAAATGCAATTTATCACTTCAAAGAACTTCCATAGTGCTAGCCTTATATTTGGATTCTCTGGGTGAACTGCTGGTTTGCCATTTATTAACTTCCAATCTTTTGGGCCTTTGATGCCAGTGTCATCAATGAAGACTAATAC
>JAGGAR010024246.1:0-11910 GCA_017657315.1 Termitomyces sp. K1Ag
TGCTTCTCATTCCTGAGCCCATTGATTGCTTTGAATGGTTTACAACGACGATGTATAGGCCGAATTATTCAATCAGACGGTGTGATGGCGAGATGGCGGGCTGGTGACCAGCCGAACAGGCCGGCCATCAAATTGTAGATTTGCTGATGGATGGGTCACGACCTTTTCAGCATTGCCTACACTACCTCGCCTTCACGTTGCTTTGGCTAACCCAATTGCAATGGACACCGGCTTAGCCAATACACCTTTGCTTGTAGGTGGAACACCCCATCTCCCTCTTTTTCCGTATGGGGAAAGGGCCTGGGACGTTTGAGTCGATCGACCTCTTGTGGGCCGTGGCTAATATTCCTTGCTACAATGGACCCAGTATGCATTCTCCGTCTCACACGCACACAAACTAACGCATCCATATCCCAGGTGATTGACTTTTCGTATGCCCAACTCTCACTCCCGCTGCTGGACTAGAACGTTGGACGATTTTCGATGTTGGAAAGATGGGTGGGGCTTAAGGGTACGTCAAACTCGTTCTCATGCATTCTTTGCCCAGTGTCCCCTGTTTCCTCTGAACCTTTTATCATTCGTGTTTTCAATGTCATGCTACCTCGTTTGGGATCCTCTGCTTTCTTCCACCAACTAATAATGTCCTTTCCCTAAACAGGCTACCAGACCCTCTCGTTACCTTCTATCGTGTTCATGGTTTGACTCACCTCCTTCACGGATAAAGTGCATACAGGCTTCCCTCAACCTGTTCCCGATGTCATCCCATCAGTAGACCAAGGCCGAACATCAGAGGCATTTTGTATGTTGTGTCATCTTGAAAGTTGATGCGGCTCAAGCATCATACCTCTCATCCAGAACCTCGCCACTCCTCATATTGTGACGATTCCCACCGTCTGATCCGGCCGCAAACCTCGAAAGTGAAGTTGAAGCAAAGGCTCAATTTGCCCGACTTTCAAGTGCCCATGAGGCGAGAGTTCGTTCTATGATGGTCCCCAACCAAGCCACCACCCACTCGCCGCATGACTTCACGTACTGGGTAGTCGACTGTAAGCGTACGCTCTTTCTCGAAGGCGGATATCCAGCCTAGAGCCACAGAACACCTCGACTTGAGGGGCCCTTCAGACTACTGGATCACGTGATGCTCGGGTCGAAAACCCACTTCCCTTCATCTCATCCTCGTGCGCCTCCTGGCCTCTGGTTTACCTCCACATCGGCTCTGCTACTTCCCATGCAACATATGCTGCTTTCTGTATCGTCTTGTGTCACGTCGAGTGCGCCGCTGAATATCTCGTTGAGGTCAATTGGCGTTATTCTCCTTGTCACATTGTAGGCTTCTAACATGGTGGAAATCCTTCCCTCACTTGCCATTCAACCACATGGCCAAGGGCTCCGTGGCTCAAGCTGGTCAGGCCCAGCTGACATCTGGGTCTTGCCGATGACGTTGTCTCGGACATCTCGTCCCAATCGCACTTTTTGGAGTAGTGTGTTGCGGGCGAGTCGTGTTCATACACACCTGCAGCTCGAGCGCTCAGCTACATTTACTTCGAGGGAAGGGGGCCGAGAGTCATTAATGTTGGATCGAAGCTGTAACATCTACGTGGAGAACCACGAGCGGAAAGACCGATTTTCCACTTCTCCGGGCAGCGTAAGAGCCCCAATCTATCCTCCTTACTCGCTTCTCATCCCTCCGAAGGTCCTTTTCCCCCATACCTCACATCTATATGTGCCAGTCTTCATTCTTTTTTTACCGTCTGCGGTGAATTCGAGTTCGGCCTGGCTTTACCGCCTATATTCCTCACCGACAATATAACAATTTCTCTCCCTGTATCGCCCAGTGAAGGCACTGATGTTCCTTAGTTGTTTCTGGCAATATGAAGTCAACACGACATACGTGCTCACAAATCCTCTCTTCGATCATACTCGATACGAGGTGTAGTTCTCCGCACACAAGTTTTACTCGGTATCATATTAGTGAGTGACCACATTGACGTGGGATGCCGTGATTCTTATTTTGTCTGATTTTGCAGAAAGGACACATGGTCGTAGCTCAGGAGATCGTCAGACTTAGCGCAAACCGGAAGATGTGGAGGAGCGTCTTTGGTCTCTTGTTTCCTTGTCGTTCTTTTATTTTGCACAAGGTTTTTTGTGGCTTCGCATCCTCTCATATACTGTTTAAGTACGATGGTTCGTTTCAGATAAGCCCTCGCTTGCCCACTGTTCCGCTATAGTCCAATCATCTCCCCTGTACGAAGCCTTCCAACCTCGTCCATCATGTCCCCTTCAAAATGAAATCCATGATCGCAACCAACAAAAACGGTGTTCATTGCCACCACCTGCCCTACACTTTTTCGCCTTTTTAGACGTATAGATTGCCGCCTACCGCCCTGTAGACGCCACCATGAATCTTCAACTTGGAAGAGTTGTTAATCACGGTAACCACATCCGGCATCTTATTCCTGGTTTGGAGTCCGGATGGCCCGTTGGCGTCGCCGCCAACAGCCATCATATCCGCATTGATGACTTCGGCGTCGTGAACCTTGTTCAACACCGTGACCATGGACGTCTTCGGCACTATTTCAGACTGATCCAGGTCAGGATAATGTACACAAGAGCACATGCATCATTTGCGAGCCGTTTGAAATCGCTCTTGTTGCTTCTTACGTTCTATGGATGAGATTTGAGTTGTCGACCGGACAGCATCATGATTAATGAACCTGGGAAATTTCAATAATGTTCAATGCTAATCCTGTAGCACCCTGTAAGAAGGGGACGTGAGTCAACACAGTACAGTATGTAGGCAAGTCGATGACCGTGATCTCTCTTCTGTTGGGGTAAATCCGAGTAATCACGATGTGTGAAATATCTTGTTCACAAAAGTGCTTATTTAAAAGGCACTTAGCGCTTATTTCCTTTACCCGCGTCAGGCACAGCGCGGTACATAGTTGATGCATTGATGCTTCTGATAATTCATTGTAAAGTGGGCCTACACAGCAGTCCTGCTTTTCGTCGTGGTCAGTAGTACAGCCTTGCTGAGCATCCACATGGGAAAGACAAGATATGTTTATAAAATTTTTCGATGTCTGAATTCCTATGTCATTCTCGCTTCTCGCAACAGCATGCCTTCTCTATAGGACCAGAACCATACATAGACCAGAAGTGAACAGAGTTGAGATGATAGCCGTGGGCGAGGACCACCATCTGAAACATGCTTGGCCCCTTGAAAAAGCGTGTCCAGGAGGGTTCCGAGGAGAGAAACCGCCCCCATGAATTGCCAAAGTAGAATATGACAAGCCCGAGCTTTTTGTACAAGGAGGTTAGGCTAGAATCTGTATAGCAAAAGTAGATCATCGTGGTCAAGTCCGACTTACTGTAAATGTCTTTTTCATGCCGAACCACAAATAACGATCAACAGTTACAAGATGTTACTATGTTCTCCAAGGACAGAGACGGATTCATGCAGAGGCCGCATCCAGACGTCGTAACATTGTCAAGCAGAGGCATTACAGCCCAAATGAAACCCGGATATCAGCCCGGAATGTCATTTTTCAGGCTGTTCATGTAGGGATTGTGTTTTTACAGTTCATCACACGTACTTATGGTAAATTGTCAGGGTGTGAAACTCCACGCACCCTTGTCATTAAGTTGCATTGCCTGATGCTCTGGTGACCGTCTTGACCAGGAATATACCGAATGCTATCGTCTTGAATAAAAAAAGGTTTAGATCATGCCCATTGTGAGTCCATAAAACTAGAGTACATCGATCGTAGTAGACCTAGCAGAGAACCATCGGAGCACGAAGATATCTAAACGTGTAGGGGGTTGAGATAGGGAAAGAATCGAAGAAAGTCGAAAATGGAAATGAAACCTTAGCTACCGCGAGAGCATGTCCTCAATGCGAAACAACAGTATCCCCTTGGAATGAAGCCATGGCATCTGCCTAGAAATATGTTTTGACAGCCATGATTTCTCCCGATTGATATCTTCGACACAGTGTACTGTAACGAGACGCAGATCTGACGCATGGCTCTGGCGTATCAGCGCAGCGTCGATCCGAGACCACTTTCCCACAGACATCTTCTCATATGGGAAACGAACAAGACGGAAAGTGACTCGATGGAGAGAACTCTTTTCGGGAATTGTTTCGAGGAGGTCATAAGCATGTGCAACTGCTACAGGTATGCCTATCCTCTCTATGATCAGGCAAAAGTTTTGGAGGTTTACTAATGGTGCAAGGTCAAGACATCTTGGCCAAGGAATCGCTGTGTTTACTGTTAATTGAACATTACAAGTGTCTATGGTAGAAGGCGCAATTACCTGAGATGGCTAGTGCCACTTCCTGCAATGACCATGCAGGTCAGCCGAAGATAAACTGGGTCTGGCGAATCGATGCTCCCGTGCCATCGTCCCAATCGATTCCTGTAATCAAGTTGCTGAGGCGTGAAAGCGAAAATGGCATGGCAGGATGATCGAGGTTGTCAAGTAGCTGTTGAGTGATGAATAATGATCGGAGATGGGTTTCGAGCTTCTGCTCCTGGACACTCCGAGTTTCTTCCAGCCGGAATTTCTCCCATGTCGCACCGGTATAAAAGGGATTCCTTGTGTGAAGCACGAGTTTCTTGATACTTTTGCAGGAAGATAACAAGTAGATCGGAAATGCGTTTGGATGTGCGGGCGTATCATCTAAAATGACCGTTTCGAGAGTAGTGAGCTGCAAAATCGTACGAAGAGCCTGCTTAAGCTCAATAGATATACATGTGTCGACGACGGTGATGTTGATCGTCTTGACTCTGGAGAACATTTGCAGGGACTCTGGAGTACAGTTGTAACCCTTGTGGATGTGCAACCTGATAACATGAATATACTCTCCAATTCTGGGATTCTTGTCTACGAAGTTGGACAATCCGGGGAACTTCCACATGCTTCTCCCAAAAGTGATGTCAATGTATTTGAATGATATTCGCTGCGAGGCATGGCGGAAGGTTGGAGAGACTAGGCTGCATACAGAAAGCGCTTTCTTGTCATACAAGGCATGAAAGTGGGAGACAATAGTGGTGGTGATCTCTAGAGTCTAGAGGGAGTTCAACGGGCCCTGTCATTGCTACGGGGGCATCAAGACCTGGTGAAGAGAAAAGGTGACGATGAATGTGATGGTGACAAACGGTTGACGCTTTTAAAGCAGGTATGCACAGCTTCCAGTCGAAAGTACTGATAAACATATCATTGATGATTATGAACGCCTGACATGAACACATGGAAATAGTAACGGGAACGAATTCTTGATTATTTACAAGTCTTGACTCATATTTTTGTCTGTTGCACTCTGAAGCTATATCATTCTCATTCAACGACACGCCAAAATTTTGAGAAATGAAGCCTGAGCACTTGGCTCATGGCCTAGTGGAAGACGATAGTCAAACTAGTTTGATTTGTACATACTTAGTATTGTTTTCAACAGTATGAGTAATGATAAATGTACTCCAAAATGTGTTTTCCCTCACTCGCCATTCACATCACACTTGAGGCATGTGAATTTTAGACATTCTGGGCTGTGCTAGGCTCTGGTTCCAGTGCAACAGGCTGGTTTAGTTCTGTTTCATATAGAGATATCACTGATTCCTCTAGATGTGCATTTGAAAATGGTCCGTGGAGGAGGTAAATTGTCAATGTTGGGAAAGCGACCTACTGTGGATCTGAGCATCTGGGCCATAAAATAGTATAAAAGCTTACAGAAGCAACATTAATAACATCTGACAAGACTATTATGAGAAAAGTACGCCAGGTAGAAAAGGCATTTTTGTTGCATAAATCCATGATTAGCTGACCGATCTTGTGAACGTGAATAAAGTCATGCTCTTTGTGATATGTTGTTGTTGAGCTTTGCTCACCAGCAATAGAATATATGTGGCTCCTGCTTCTGCAAGAATTAGGAGCACACGCCAAACTGTATAGCGCCGTCGATGTCTACTTTTGAAATGTTCTCGTAAAAATTTCAGATATCCCCTGTAAGTGTCCAGTATTCAATCGTCAGAAGGTTGTAATGATGTATTAGAGGACACACCACATAATCCAGGCAATGAAGGATGTAGCAAGGATATTTTTGACCAGTGATAGTACAAGAGCTATCAGAGGACTAAGAAGTACGAAGACTATTGAATTTGAAGGAAGAAACTGGCTCATAAATCCATGGGACTGAGAAAACAGAATACCAGAGGCAACCGCAATTCCTAATAAGAGAATATTTGTAAGGTAACACCATTGAAATGAGAATGTAGAATCTACCGAATGAAGCAACACATAGTATTATTGCAACATAAGCTGCCCAACGACGTCTTCCAAAAATTGACCATGCACGCCATATGATGAACGTGTCATTGATGACTGACTGTAAACATACTCAATATGCCAGAGATACAATCAAATGGATTATTTTGACGAGGAAAAACATACGAGTATCAAAGGCATCCAGTGGTATAGATTAGTTAGAATGGCCAAGTTTCCATGGCTGGCAAGATTAGTTGAAGATTGTATGTTCAACATAACCTCCACCACTGTCTGAGCAATAAGGACAGATAATGTGATCAAGCCCAACAAAACTATGAACAATGTCACCCAGAAGTTTTGCCTTTGGTGCCTGAGACACATAATGAATGAGTATGTAGGTATCTTCACGATACTAGCAATACGTACGTGACAAGAGATTTGATGACATTTACAAAGACAGGGATCAAGATTCCTGGTGATGGAGTTCACTATCAGGAATATATGCTCAACGAATTAAACATAGTATGCACCGGTACACAGGAGGCGGGTGGCAAGGTCTGGTATGTCCCCTAGAAGAATTGAGCCCACTTCAGAGATGAAAATCCGTTCTTCTGGAGTCCTGTTGACGACAACAGAGACCCCAATGATGAATGTCAGGGGTGATGAAGTATACACTATAGTAAGAAAGGGAATTTACATTGACTTATAATATTGTCAGGTTGACAACACGGGCAGATATGGGTTTCTTGTGCCATTGAATAAGTATAGAGTCAATCAGGAGACCGCATTCTGAAATTAAGTAAGGTCGCTAGGCTACGTACATATTCGTATGCATTGTTGAAATGAAGATGTCCAGGGAAATGGTACTGGATAGTCATTCATTCTGATTCTGATGGTTGATACCAAGATGCGGCTTACCTTTATCTTTTGATACCTCTAAGGGAACCCGGAAGCCTGGGCGGAGAAGCGTAAGACAACAAGGGCAAGGTGAAATGTTTGGTGTGCGAATGATGGTGGGCAGAACGTTCAAGCAGTGATGAGGTTGACAAATATAAGTTTACTCATGGGATCAAATTTATGTTTCGATCAGGTTATGTACTCATAAAAGCCGGATATCACTTGGGCCAATAATTTGCAGCATGAAAACAAAATCATACCAGGACATCAAAGATTGGAGACATGCGCCCTAGTAACCTTCTTTTTCTCCAAAGACAGCATGTTTCCTTTCAGCACTATGCACACGGCGGCCAGAGGACTGCGCAGACCACGCATCAGTGGAAGTATCTGGTGGTACAGATAGAAAATTAGCGATTGAATCACCCAGGCAACGATATCAAGAGATACTGATGAAGGACTGCACAGTTTCCTTGCCCATGAGAAGATTCCTTTGATTTCTTTGTATGTAAACATAAACCTTGCGGGAACTGGGAATTGCTGAAGCAACGACGCGCATCTTTTGATGTCTATTGTAGGGAACGGGCCTCCAAAAATGATATCCTAAACGAGGAGTTCAGGCCTAAATCACGAAACAGAATTGAGTGTACTTTGAAAAGACGATGGAATTTGAGAGCGTACAGATCAGCCACTCGTGGAGAATGATTTAATCCAGGTCAGACTTCAAGTCAACTAAGCCATGATACATTATCCTAATACAGCATTGCTGATGCATTATCCCGATACTATCCCCCCCCCCAAAAGACAGTAATGCATTGCCTGTAATTAATGCACTGCTGATGCATTATCCCGATACTATTCCCCCCCAAAAGACAGTAATGCATTATCCCAGTCAGTAATGCATTGCCTGTACTTAATGCATTGCTGATGCATTATCCCGATACTATTCCCCCCCAAAAGACAGTAATGCATTATCCCGGTCACTGTCCATTTCCGTGACTTCACGCTGCATTCCCATTTGAGTCACTCTGCTCCCTCTGCGTCAGCGGTTCACACCATAGATAAACCAGGCCAGTAATTATAATTAGCGACATGTTTATTCCTAGGTACCTCTAAAAGAAGACCTCATGGAAACTCGATCCGGTAGATCAGGTTGGCACCAACGATTGTATGTCTTGATCATATGTCTTCCAATCATATGTATTCCTTCAAAGCCTTCCATTAAAAACATTATGATTTACTCCACCTTGAAGCGTTCAACATGCAATGGAATGATTAAACTACATAGAAGAGCAGGTGAAAATATCATCATCTATTCATAGTCTACCTTAGTTCCTGTTGTCGAAAATAGATGCGCAAGCCCTCCCACCAAAAAGAGCCAGGCACTATGAAGGCAGGAATGATGCATGTAAGGGTAATGTAATGCATTATGGCCATGGCTACAGATACAAGTAACAGGGAATGGCTAATGCATTACAATGGTTAATGCACTACAGTGGCCACAGATACAAGCACCAGGCAATGGAATGCATTATGATCCAAGTAAACTACTAGTAATGCATTATGGCCATGGCTACGGATACAAGTAACAGGGAATGGCTGATGCATTACAACAGTTAATGCATTACAGTGGCCACAGATACAAGTACTAGGGACATAGGTAATGCATTACAATGGCCACAGGTAAGTAACAGGGAAATGAATAATGCATTACAACTGTTTACAGACAAAAATGCATTATGTATGGTGTCTAATCAGACAGTATAATGCATTGTTATAGCTGTATGGGCTGATGGATGAGCAAGCAGCTGTCATGTAGAGGATGAAAATGTACAAATTTATTCAAACCATCCACCATGCTTCTTTGGATGTCAAGGACAGTGGGATCATGGAATGCATTGGCGACATTGATTTTGAGGTTGGGAAAAATGTGAGATAGGAGAGTACAGACTTCATCAGCAGAGGCTGACACTGATCCTGTTGACATCAAGGCATTGTTCACTTGCAATGAAGGGGCTGAGGCGGTCTGTGGAGCATTTAGATATATAGAAGAAACAAAGGATGTGTTTTGTTACCTTCTTGAGCATCCGGATTGATGAGACTGCATAAAGAGAGGGAAGTAGAATGGAAGAAGGGCATTTTTTGTTCAACAATGAGAGAAGCAAGCAGACAGTGTGAGGATTAGAGAATAACATGTCTTGAACGGCTTGGGTGGAGGCACAAAAGAATGAGGAAAAAGAAGATGGTGGTGAGACTTTGAATATGAATAATTTTGATCTGGCATGAAAGTGGCATTCTGGCCTTGACTGATGGGCTTGTCAATGTGGGACTAGCAATATCATCAAGCAACTAAAAGGCTACAATGAATTGGATCTTACCATCCTGCTACTTTGAAAATCCTGCTACTTTGAAAATCCAGGTCGAGTTCTTCCAAGTCCATGGCAGCCAAGAACTCCTACAAAGAATGGTGGAGTCAATGCCATTGGCACAGGAATATCTGAGTTTCATCACAGATTGTAGCCAGCCATGGACCAGAGGTGCAAGAGTGTCATAAGTACAAGCTCAAAGCTAAGCAAAAACTTGCAAAAAGAGCCAGGTATGGGTGAGGTGATACTGATACAGATGCACGTGTTTGGAACGCATCCCTTTGAGATTTCTCCTGTGCATGCAAACACTTCCAGTTAGCCCTCAACCTCATCTTCAACACACCCAAGGCCCTTCCTATGTGTTATTGCATGCCCTCCAGGGACAATCCCAACCAAATACCACCTGCAGTGCCCTAACCCCATTCAATGACGGTTTCCAGTCATTGCACCTCAAAATGACTACAGTGATATTGAAGCCCTCCATAATTAGAGGCATACAGGTGACAAGCTTCTTTTCAGTATACAAGACCAAGAATCTAACTGACTATGATGTCCATTTTGATTATTATAAGTTGCAAGTAAATTGAAGAGAGATCAGAAGCACCATTCAACACACATGTGATTGGAGAGCTCCATATGAACCACAATAAAGTTAGCAGAACAAATCTTGAATATTAGATTTTATTTGGCATGGAAATACAAGGATGGTCTTTCTGTTTCAGACAATAGGGCGAGTTCACTGTTGCAAAGGGACTCTAAAGATACATCTCCGTTATGTAAAACGTGGACGAACAAATTGGATGGGGTACATGTTTGCACTGTCATCATTCTAGAAGAGTTTCTTTCAGCCAATCAATCTCTGATATGGGCAGCTCAGCGTGGGCACTTCCAATATAGTTTACTTGCCATGAACAAATGAAAGAGAATGTGCACAACATGGCCTGTTGCAAATTTAAAGCCTATCAAGAAGTATGAAGGTCAGCATTATCCAGGCTCTCAAGTGATTTCTTCGTGTTTCCTTGTTCTCTCCCAATGTCTGCAAATGTTCGCATACAAGTATAACACTCTTGGCTAAGAATGTCCTTAAATGACCTCCACAGGCTGGACTGAAATGTCAGAGTCTTACCATCTCCAGAACATGTATGCCTGCAGAATATCCTGTTTTGTGCTTAGGCTTCTTTTAGATCATTCCATGTGGAGAGTGCTGCTTACCTTCTGGGTCCCAAATGTCAGGGTGGCCAGAATAGGTACTTTGCATCTGGTTATTGTTCCCCCTTCACAACAAAGTGAACACACTCATTAGCAGCCACAACTATGGTAAAATGTGTTGAGAGATAAGTTCCTAAGTTCTTTATTGAGATGATATCCAATCTATGAGGCGAAGTTGAGTCTGAAAAGAGAGTTCAAAGTCATTCAAACCCACCCATTTGCTATCAGTATCAGCATGTTGAAGAGTGATGACTGAATGAACAAGGACAGAGATAAATGTGGTTTATTTATGCTTGACTGTTTGAAAGCACCCCAGTGTTGATAAAGGATAACAGATGTATACACTGAAAGGTGGAAACTGTAGACATCGTGTAATTGTATGGCTAGAGAACCATGTATTCTACTCACCGGTCCATGAGAGTGGAGTGTAGACCATCACAAAACATAAGGCAAAGCTGGTAGCCATCTGGATGCCCAGCCTGCTCAACTAATGCCCAAAAAGAGTTGATGTACTCATCAAGCGTATGCTTCCCCTGGCCATACTGGTCATGATCACGCAGAAAAATGGGCAGCGGTCTTGGCAGGGTCAAGGGGAAAGAACTCAGCATGAAATTTGGCTTCAAATGCGGCCCAATCTGCAAAACTGCTGACACCGCCAGGATGCCTGAACACATGCAGTGCATACGTTGATACATGCCCTGTCTTCATGTAGGATAGGACCCAGACAATCTTCAGCATGTCAGAGGGAGGCAAAGGCATCACCTGTAAGTTGAATATAAGTGACGCAGGATTGGAGGAAACATTCACTCATAGTGCAGCTGCCATTGTATGCATCTGGGAGCGCAGGACAAGGAATTTTGGCATGGATGGCAGTGGGTGCATCAAAACGGGTGGAAGGGGGAACAGTCCCAGGCAGAGGGGAGGTGGAAGCACTGGATGATGAGGAGGGAAGGCGATCCAGGAGCGCCTGAAGGGACTGAGAGATGGTGTCGGTGGTTTGATGTAGTCCAGCAAATTCAGTTGTGTGTAGGGTGAGGGAGGCTTGGGTGGCCTGCACCTGGGCTTCTAGAGCAAGCAGACAGTTCCAGGCTTTGTCCTGAGGGGCAGGATCCCCAGGGGTAGCAACTGGAGGGACTGGTTGGGTCATTGAGCTGGACAGGGACAGTAAGCAAATTGGTGG
>JAGGAR010024247.1:0-11899 GCA_017657315.1 Termitomyces sp. K1Ag
TCCCACCCCTTGCCTCCGTTGAGGAGCATCCAATCGAACACTCCGTCTTCAGTCTCTCCCAAGGTTTTGAGGACTTTAGTAAACAGTTCTCTGAGGAAGTCGTAGTCGGGGCTCTCCTCAAAGCCCAATTTACGAACATAATTCATGTAGATTGCAAACTCCTCTAAATGAACAGGCCATTAGCCATGCACCAATGTAAAAGCGGGGTTGACCGACCTGGAAAACCTTCGCAGAGCTCGCTGATAGGTGTAGACTGTTTTTTCTCTCCGATCTTCTCATACTTCTGCTTGTTCGTAGCGGCCCTCAATCCTTGCCAAGGCAGGCCTCCCCGCAAAAAATACATGAAGACATGACCAAGAGATTCCAGATCATCTCGTCTTGACTGCTCCCGGCCAAGGTGTGTATTGATAGACATGTATCGAGCTGTACCAGATAGGGACTTTCGTTCCCGATAAGGAATGTGCACCTTCGTCTTTGGATCCCGATAATGTTTTGCCATTCCAAAGTCTGGGATTGACGACGTCAGAATGGGTGATAAATGAAGGTATAATTGAAGAAGATTGTAGTTGAATGATCGGACCGGTGTTCAAATAGGCACGATGCACAGGAGAATTTCCAAAAAGACATACCAATGATATGAATTGTATTTGCGTTCTTCGTTCCTGGTACCCCAATTAGGAAATTATCTGGCTTGATATCGCGGTAGATCAGCGACTTGTCATGGATGGCTTGTACTCGCGTAATCTGTCACAGAGAAACATATTAGATGTATGAGGGAATTCACGAAGCTTTACATGCTACAGTCTGGCTGTGGCGCTGTGAAGGTGACAAGACTTACCATCTGTTTCGCAGCCATGCATACCGTCTTGATAGTGAACTTCCGCCCGCACATGTCAAAAAGATCTTCTAGATTGGGGCCAAGAAGATCAATGACAAGCACATTGTGCAACCCCTCTTGCCCAAAATGGTGAACTTGAGGAACTCCGGCTATAAGGTATTAGCGAAAGACAGAAATAGGGGGGTGATTAACTTCAATGTTCAACCTAACATGGAATCGCGAGCGACTTACGCGTTCCGTTCAACGTCCTGTACGAGCGAAATTCGTCCCGCAGTTGTGGAGCGTCAGATTTGCGAGGTTCCTGAATTACAATATGAGCGTCAAGCGGAGGTGCCCGGATAGGGTACGCACGAATTTGATGGCAACGGGAGTGTTGGAGAGCATCTTGCTACCTACAAGGGAAATTAAGAGTCAGCAGTCGAGTGGCGACGCAGATAGAGGAATAGGATGCGAAGAATTATACTGGGGGTTCCATCCGCCCGGAGCCAAGTGCAAGAGAGAGATGGCAACAATCATACATGCACAATATAAGCACGCTGGCTGTTACTTTTGCTCTGAACACGACGATGGACAGGACAAAGAGAACAGTTGAATATCATTCCTGCTGGCACAAATTGCCGTCTCTCGCGGACTTTCGCGAGAGGTTGCCTGGGGGATTAAGACGAAATACACGTACCCTCAAAGACGACACCGAAAGATCCCTCTCCAATCTTCTTCCCGACTCTAAAATGATTTCCAACAATGCCATTGGAGGTCGCAGACTGAGATGGGTGGGAGGAGGAGGATGCAATGACATGGGGGGTAGCCATTATTGATTGTAATTGGTGGTAGAAGGCGCCAGCTCAGAAATATATATAGCACGACAAAGAACTGGGAAGCCGGGAGCCACCGAGGCAAAAGGAAAGGAGGGGACGCTGGCGAGTCGTCGGTAACGGGCGGACTTCAATTTTTGAAATGCACGTGGCCGCTTGATCGGCATCCCCCGATAACTAGCGACAGATGGAACCAATTTTTCCCTTGCGATACTTATCCTTTCGAGAGCTCAGTTCTACACTGTGGCCTCACGATCGCCTGAATGCACTGAAACTCCATCCAACGGATTCAAATGCGCCGCTCATGCCGGTTTTAATTTTGACGGTCCTTGAATGTCGGCTGCACAGCTTTCCCTGTTGCTCTCACTCAAATGCAAATTTACCTCCTACATGTTTTCTATGATGGTGCTTTGCTTGATGCAACAAATACATGGTCCTCGGGCCCGAACATCAACTGTCCAAGCAGTTGGTGGTCCAGCATCACATGCGGAAGGGTTGGTATGTTGATCCCCCATGGCCGACCACCGTCAGCGTGGCGAGTATTTCATTTCCTTCGACAAGAGACATGATCTGCCTCGAGGAGTCGACATTGCCTCCGACAAATGACGTTTGTCCTGAGTTGCCGATGAACAGACAAATGTCATGTACCTACTGGTTGGGATCATAAAGCGGATAAGGTACTTAACAAATCATAGACCGGTCCGTATTCCAGATCTGGACCAATACTCGACTACCTCCAGAGCTCGCCTGTGTCTGGATGTTCTACACTCTGCTACTTTGTCCAAAGATTTCCCACTATCACAATTGATGTCCTTGATTTATAGCGAATGTAAATACATATTCCTTTGTCTACTCCAACATGCGCTCATGCAAAATCTCTAAATGTAGACTTTTCAGTCTCGTTACATGTGCATACCTTGCAGTGCTCGATTTTGGTCGACAACTGACATCATCTTTCTCTTTGAGTCTGAGATGATGGTCTTACTCTGAGGACTTTTGAGGGCGCCGCTCATTGGTTCCCCAGATCGCGACCTCCATGGATACATCGACCATTTTCATTCACGGTATTCGCAGCCCTGTTATTGTTCGTGGGAGGAATTCTGCTGTTCAACTCCAGCAACTTACCTCTGTGAAGCTTGGAGCATCTACCCCGCTTGAAAATGCAGATTGTACATTTGTTGAAAGGGGAAACTGGCCAGAACTGCCGGTGACATGGGCCTTATCCTCCGAAACAATGTTGCTGACCTTTCTCTGTGTTTCTGGTCCATAAGTAGCGGCGGTACCTGTCATGGATCGTCTAAATGATTATTGTCGCAACTAGACAACAATATTCTCATCGCTCAACGAACAAAGATATAGTAATTGTGACCCCGAGGGACAATGGTCAGAACAAGATTCTAGTTGTGGGTGTTCACTTGGACTCTGTCCTCGCGGGGACCGACAAAAACGGTAACGGTGTATTCTTGTTTTCTCTTTGACTTTGTGCTTACTTTCCTCCTCGAAATGACACAGCAACCACTGCGAAGCTCACTGTCCAACTGTCTAAATTCAGCGGCTCCAAGAATGCTGTCCAATTTGAGTGGCAGATAGTTAGTACTCTTCGTTTTGTATAAGCTCAGCTGTGCGACTTTCATATAGGTTATATCGAGAGGATCTGTCCTTATCTGTTTGATCAGACGCCTCGATTTTGAGGCCCTCAAGATTACTGCTTTTGGATCGGTCACAAGAGAAAGCAGACAAGCTCCATACTCTCGGCATTGAACGCATGGTAGGCACCCTCTTACAATTATCTTTACTCGAGAAAGCTGCATCGGAGGCAGATATCATCATACACACAGTAAGTAAGTAGTGTGTTGAAATTGGATAACTTGATTAACTCCTTGTCCTGTTTATTGGGCAGATATGGATGACTATATGGTGTTAGAGCCCGCTTGAAGGAAATGGAACAGAGAAAATAAAACGACTGGACCCATTCCTTCGTACATCCCATACCGTGAGTTTCCATTGGTACTCGAGTTAGAATCTACCCCTGGTTGATCCTGTTCGACGCCACTAAAAAGGGACGTGGAACACGGATGTAGATCTGCACACCTCCTGGGTAAGTGTGCGAAGATGGCATGGCCAGGAAACTGGTTGACGTTGGACTTCAAAATAAAAATTCCATGCAGGTCCCATATATACTTGATAAGTGTTTCATTGGATCGTGACCAAGGTGGCGTGATCGGATAAGGGAAGAACACGTGGCCAAATGTTCATATTGACAACGGTACGTTTTGTCATCCAGAGAAGTTTCTGTATAACAACTATTCATTGAGTTGTTGACCTAAGTATATCTTGTATTGTATGACACTATTCGTGGGGGTTCGAACAATGACCATGGTCGTGAAATATCTACGAACTTGGCGCCGAGATATCCAGAGTCCATGTTGGATTGGGAAAGGTGTCGAGTCCGCACTTTTCACAAGGGATTGACGTCAAGTATTTGACGTGCGTGGTTCTACTTATGATGTCACTCAACATACTAGCTATAGTCTCATCCGCCGACGGCTTTGGTGCAAGCAGAGGCAATCGCTCGCGTGCAATTGACTGGAAACCTACCAATACTAAGACATCTGCGGATCTTTTCGCTAGTATCAAGTCCGAGGGCTTGTCTCTCAAGGTCCCCCAATTCAATATTGTTCGCAAGTGCTATCTAGTGAGTCGCAACGTGACTTCCATCATCACTAACTTAAGCATTTTCAGGAATTACATCGAGCTCATAAAGGAACATCTAAACTCCCGAAGTCGACTTGTTCAACTTATCAGCCTAAAATGTGCACAAATGCCTTTTACTTATCACTGCTATCCAGAGTATTTCTTAAGAAACACTTGATTTCCTGGACATCGCTGCGCGGCTATCGACCTATCTCTATACTGTAGTAACGATAGTAGAAGGCCAAATCCGCCGGGGTAGAGACGTCCAGAAAATCGGAGTTTTTAGGTTGGAATGTTCCGAAATTCGTTCAATTGTCCGTCCGTTCGTCTGTCCCTTTATCCGTTTGTTTGCCCGTCTCGATGTTTTCCTACCTCTGATGATCTCTAGGGTTCTATATGGGCATCAGAATATGACTCGGACCTAATCTTTCCGAGACGCTGACACTGGTAGCCAAATGTGCACTATAATATCAGACTCGCGTCAAGACGCGCTCAAGCGCTGCTATCTCCGTTACAACACTGTAAGTACATCATCGTTATTAATGTCGAGTCGACATCGTTATCATGACATGCTTTCTAGCGCTTTGCCCATGAGATCTCTGATGAATCGGTCAAAGTCAAGCCAATATCGGGTATAGAGCTCTGTGCATTGATCGGGATCGAACCGGCCTCTATCCGGTCGTCCATATTTCTCAGACTTTCCAAACGTCCCGAGATTGTCCGAAGGTCGGATACCACGGTAACAAGCTCCATCCAATAACTATAACCAGGTTCCAGTCCAGAACATTTTATCAAAGCCGTCATCGAATCAGATATCACAGCATTCAGTCAAATCCTGGAGAACAAAAGACGCGCGTACATAGACGAGGAGATCAATGATCACGAGGAGAATCTCTGAGTCTAGGAGAGTCTGGGTTTACAACCCTGAGTTCTAGACATAATCGAGAAGCTAACATAGCAATTAGCATCTCTCGGGTCTCGCCTCGCATGCTCGATGACGGTCAAATTTGATGGCCGCGACTCCGCGATTCCGCGACAATATAAAAATAAGTGATACGTATACAATTCAAGACTCCCTCAAGAAATGCAACATATCGACCCCGCCTCACTAAACCACCTCCCCACGCGGATCGCCTACCTCCGCAACTTCATCGGTTTCACTCAAGCCGACGCTGACGCTCTCCACGCCGCCGCGCCCGTTGTTGGCCCTCTCGTTCCCACCGTAGTCGACACTGTTTACGAAAAGCTCTTTTGCTTTGACATCACTGCGAAGGCGTTCGTCCCGCGGCAGACGGGGTATACCGGTGTTGCTCCGACGCAGTTGGAAGACCTGAGTCTGGATCATCCTCAGATTAAGTTTAGGAAGGATTTTTTGGCACAGTATTGCAAGAAGCTTGTTACGATGGATTATGAGAAAGAGAGTACGTGGGAGTACTTAGACAAGGTGGGGTTGATGCATACGGGAGTGTCGGGGTTTAAGCATCGGTATGTTCCTTTTCCTGGTCATCTTTTTGAGGTAAGATGTTGACTCTATGGGCGCGCACTAGGGAGAAGAAACCCGGGCTTCGCGTCGAATATATCCACTGCTCGATATTGTTGGGATACGTCGAGGACATCCTCGTCAACGCCGTCGCTACCCATCCCGACCTCGATCTCGACACTAAAACCGCAGTGATACGAGCTGTGAATAAGGTATACCTCACCTCCCTTCCTTTCCCTTGCTCACTAACCGTATCCATATCCCCGAAAGCTCCTGTGGATCCAAAACGACCTCTTCGCACGTCACTACGTCACCGACAACGAGTCATGGATCGACGCTAATCTCAAGACTCCGTCGACGTTTGTGCTTGCCGTGGGCGGTGCTTTGGTATTGGGAGCAATGCTTGGGAGGTTGATTGGCCATCGAGGGAGGTGGTAAAATTGTGAACGGGAAATGATGTAAGTGTAAGTAATGAAGTATGAATATAAGGACCTTTTACATAACACGTAAATAATTATACCGCACAGGCCTTACTGTTCTCCCACGTCTTAGAGAAGTTTGCTTAGTCTCAATGTTTGCTCAATCTTCGCTTATGATTGTCCGTCCAGTGGCGGAATCTGGTTAAGATGTTCTCGACGATTCGTCATCACGAAGCAGTGGCTTACAAAGAGGAAACTTGAAAATGAAGATGTTTGTCAGAGAAATCATACAGGCTGAATGCTTGCTCAATAACTGTTCTCCTTTTATGGCGGAATTGGGTCAGATGTCTCAACGATTCGTCATCACGAAGCAATGGCTTATAAAGAAGGGAAGATATTTAATCGATAAAGACACCTATTCCCACTGAAATCATGTCTACGACCAAGACTAACATCTTCATCCTTGGAGCTACTGGTACGTGAGCCCATTGATGAACAAAACACCCCGTCTAACTGACCCGTAAATGTCCACTAGGTTACATCGGGGGTTCAGTTCTCGCCCGTTTTCTGAATCGCTCGGATGCAACTTCCCTGAATTTCACTGCACTTGTACGATCTGCTGAAAAGGCTGAGAAATTCAAGGGATTGGGCGTCAACGCAGTTGTCGGTTCACATACAGACGTGGCCTTGGTGGAAAGGCTTGCGTCTGAGGCTGATGTCATCCTGTCTATTGTCAGTTCGACGTCCTACTAGCTTGAATGAAGTCCCATTCTTACATGGAAAATGTAGGCGGATTGTGATTATCTTCCAGCCGCTCAGGCCTTTTTGAAAGGGCTCGAAAATCGTTTCAAGGCCACGGGCAAGGTTCCTATCCTAATTCATACTGTGAGTGATTCTTCCTCCACTTGTGATCTCAATATTCAGGTCTTCGATCTTGCGTGGCGTAGTCAGGGACTGGTATATATATATATCTCTTCGGACTTGTCAAGGGATCGCTGACAGATCATTGCGTAGGCGTTCTTACTGACAATGCCGCCGGTGCATTTGCGGGTGAAACTATATATGACGATACGAATCCCGATCAGATTGAAACTTTAGCTCCATCTCAACCCCATCGTATTGTTGATTTGGCAATCGTCCAAGCAGACAAGGAGGGTATGTGCATTCGTTGTAAACAGAGTTATAACGAAACCAATGATCGTGATAGGTTATGTAAAGACTTACATCATTCTTCCGTCTACAATCTACGGTCTTGCGACCAGTAAACTTGTAGACCTCGGGATCCAAAACCCTCACTCTATTCAGATCCCCGCCTTGATTGACGCATCGTTGAGTCGTGGCCAGGGTGGAATGGTTGGTCAGGGCAGGAACATATGGCCTAATGTCCACATCGATGATGGTACGGCAGTCTGGTTTCTCGCTTTCCCCCTGCTCATGCTTCTGCTAGTGGCCGATTTGTACATTGTTCTCTATGACTCCATCAAGAATAACCCTTCAACCGGGCATGGTCGCGAGGGTTTCTACTTCGGCGAAAATGGCGAACATACTCTGTACCAAATTGGCAAAGCCCTCTCCGAAGCCCTTGTCGAAATCGGCAAAGGCAAGAGTCTCGAACCGACCACCTTTGGCAAGGAAGAGATAAAAGAATATTTTGGTGTATGCCAACTTCATGACTTCCTTGAAGGTACTTTTAGCTCACCTTCGCTTTTCAGGGCTCCGACTATCTTGGTACCAACTCTCGGTGCCGGGCAAATCGTTCTCGAGCTATTGGCTGGAAACCGACTAAGACTACTGCCGATTTGCTGGCTAGTATCAAGCCAGAAGTCGCAGCTTCGCTCCATAGGAACCCCGTCCCATTGCGTTAGAAACACTGTCGAGAGAACAGAAAGAACTTTGTCTTCATATCATCACTCTTGTCAAAGTATAGTCTTAGATTGAAACCTATCAAAACCGAGTCATTCACTACAGGTGAGCCAAGCCTAAGTTGGTTCACAGCTGGCACGTAAGCCTCTGTCTATCTCTTTCTTTACCTTGAATACGCTTCGTTATCGTGTACCCGCACTGGCCGAGTCAAGCCAGCACTGGTTCCGCGTGGCCACTTTCTCGTATACAATATCCTCATTAGTCGCGCCAGCGCCCCTTCGACGGCGGCTGCATTCACACCTCGGTCAAAGTTCATTCTCCCGCCCTTTGCTCCCCGTTCCTGACCTCGGCGGACCGACGACCCATTCAACATTGGATAGTTCCGAGCCTAGAATAAGTAAATTGAAGCTTTCAAGTTTCTTTCTGGCGATACTGGGTCTGTATGAGTGGGTGGGACGACTGAGAGGGTCTGTCTAGGAGAGATGACTCATGACCCCGACTCTCTTCCTCTACAAGTCTTCGTAGGGCTGTGTACTTGAGTTGTCCTAGCTTAGTCACGTATCGAAACCAATTTTACTGCAGTACCCAGCCTCTCCGTCGAAGTATCATGCTTTCAGGCGCGAGGATCGCCACAAGATACAGTCCGACACGCGCATGCTGAAATCATTAGATTGATTGGACAAGCCATCTGCAAGGTGAATCTGCCAAGACGTTGTGGTGTCGTGAAGGTGGAGCTTGAGTTAGGGCCGAGGAAGGTATGTAGTCCCTGATGAAGGTGGACGTTAGATGAAGTGGTTCGAGTGAGAGATGGCAGGGCGTACGTAGTCTTCCTGTTCAGTGTCAGGGTTACTAGGCTGGCAGCCCTCGGCGCCGGTCCAGAGATCGGCTGAGCCGAGGTCTATGAGGAGGTGGAAGGTGTGCGGAGGGGTACACCAGTCGTACCTGGCTTAGGTCTAGAAAGGATTGTAAATGCATGACATACAGCCAATGTCCTGAGCCATGCGCGTCGTGGTAAGATGAGTCGTTAAAATTCCAAGACACGCATTGAGTATCGAGCCCAATGGTGTTCTTATACGTTGGCTTCTTTGCGGGCATGACATTATCCGGATAACCAGTCTCCCCAACTCCAGTGTACGGCAACTTGAAAGCTTTAGGACGCCGGATTGCTGATCATATTGCGCAGCAAGGCGAGAAAGATAATCTAGGCCAGGATAATAGTAACGTTTCTGGATATGGGGCGAGAGGGCAGCAGCGCGACGAGCGAGATTTTGAAGCAGCTGGTCTGTGTTCGATGATGGGATTGAGTGAGCAAGTGGTCAAGACGGCGTAGAGCGCGATTAGCAGGTTGCTGGTAGACGACGGTGGAGGGAAGAGCGAGGGCATCGCGCTTGGGGACAGGGTGTAGAGGAACAGAGACGAAAGGAGCGGAGGCGTTGGCGTATGCGCTTAAGATGGCGCCGTCGCACGGGCCATACTAGGCCATACTTACACGTGAATGTCTGGGAATTTACCTATTACATTGACATAAGGGGATGTCACTTCGATCGAACTCAATTCATGCTTGTGTGGCGTATTTTCGTTTCCTCACGTTTCGTAGCACACCGATGTTCAGAAGGAAACTTTCCCGAATCCCCAGCTTTCTGACTGATATTGTTGCCAGTGGATCCAAAGCTGTGCAGAGTAGCGCCCCTTGCTTGTCATGTGATGCTGGTCGGGCAGTGCTCAATCACCGTCAAGGAATCCCGTCTATATAGTGCATCTTGATCATGACCTGGATAGAAAGAGAACCGTTTTCTCATGTCTGATCACTCTGTTGATCTTTGGCCTACTTTTGACGTCAGGTGCAATCTCTGCTCATTCAAGATTCACAAGGCTTTGCTCTCTGATGTCACTTTTGTTGAGCATTCGAGATATCAACTTATTGGAGCCCATAATTATCGCACGGAGCAGACGCACGTATTTCAGCCACATAGTTTCACTGTATCGGTACTTTGTCCACGCAGCACCTCAAACGCCGTGTACAGAATGCTTGAATTTGGATTTAGATCAATTCAAACAAGATGCTTTTTGAGGATATTATTCGCACGTCGACCAGTGTACACTCATTGGGCACAGACCAACAGGACTAGGTCATCGGTCCGGAGTCAGGCTTGCACCAGACCTAGTTATTTCTAGGATTCTGGTCGGATCCCCTTCAGCTTCTCACTACCGCGAACATCGGCAAAGCTGTCATTTGTTGGTATCCATCATGAAGGTACCCGACTCGGGGCTGCCATCACAGAATTTTCTGGTTTTCCCGCAATCGGACCGAGAAACTCAATTTCGTGATCGACTCTACCCCCGCTACGTTAACTATCATGATTGAAGTGACACGGTCAGTCCAACGATTACTACATCTACCGCTACCTCTGTTCTTTGACAAGCCGTGAACCTTAGAGAATTCGGCGTCGTATCGCAATACGCCCCGGTGCCTAAGTTTTCCTTCTTCAAGTTATCTGCATCTCGTTACAGCAATCGTATGCTACTAGCTAGAGCAGACGTGTCTCTGGGCTGCCAAAAATTTTCCTTGTCCGCCACATCGATGCTTTTTATGTCGGCGCAACGGCATCGTCCACAAGGTGCCTCTTCGATTCGGAGGATGCCATCTAGGCGTAGCCCGACGTCAGCCATTGCACAATTTGTGGATACTGGCCAGTACTTTTAGACATCCCTTTATGGCTAGTCCTCCAACTACTTGCTCGCTACGGCCCCAATTCAAGATGATCAGCTCCGCTAAAGACGCGGGATCGATCCCTATTTTAAATACAGGACTTCACGAGAACACCCCAGTTTCTTCTCTGGACATCAAGAGCAGCGCTATATCTCTACGCCATTGCCATCGGAGAATCTTGGGTTTTCTCGTACTTAATATCAATCAATCAATCAATCCTATGGCCATCCGCAATTTTTATTTTCTATCATGATCATGATTGAAGGACACGGTAAGCCCAAGCACCATATTCACGTCGCCCATGTTGATAATCAGTTTTTCTATGTAGTATCTCAGTTTCCTTCTCTCGGCTGTCAAAATCCCCATGACAAGTCAGATACGTACGCAGATTCGTGTCATCGTCCCAATAAAGGCATGTTTCCACAAGAGTCCTTGGTATATAAAGTCGGTCGAAGCGTCCGCTCTGGTGGTACACGCTCTGATACCATGCTTAACTTATTAGCCCAGTGTCTTGCCCTTCTCGCCCTTGTTTGGGCTTTAAAACGATTTCTGACGAAGAGAGACATCGATAACATCCAAGGACCCAAGCCTGAGTCGTTCTTCATGGGTGTGTATTTTGTCCACCAATAGTTCCACATACCCATCCGTGCTTTCCTCAGGAAACATGGCCCAGATATTCAATCCCTCAAGTATCGGCTGGGAGTTCCATTCAATGATCTCCGAACGATGTATGATGTTCTTGAAATTCGTGTCTTCCGCTTCTGATATCGAGCGGACGCAGATGGCAGAATCGCTAGAATCTGGGGTCCGTGTGGTGTAAGTCACAATCAATCCCCTATGCAAAATGTTGCTGATGTTATAACAGTTAACATACCTGGAGACTTATGACCCGAAGGCCATGCATCATATACTTGTGAAGGTGAGATAATATGTTTCTCGGTATCAACAGTTGTTCATCCCTTGGAAAGGACCAAGTCGTATGGGAAGAAACCAGCTCTTTTCTCGTGTATGCGGACATGTTAACCGACGGTTTCGACAACTCCTGACATTTTCATAGACGAAATATGGTTCTGTTGGGCCAGG
>JAGGAR010024249.1:0-11756 GCA_017657315.1 Termitomyces sp. K1Ag
ATATCATATCTGACAGGTAGCAAATTTCCGGCAATTTGTGATAGGACCATTCTCGCAACTTAAAACTAACGCGTAAAGCTTTTCTAGGGTGTTTTCCTTGTCTGTGTGGCCTCTCTAGCAACAAGTGTCTTAGAAGCGCCGTGCAAATAGGGTTTGCCTTTTTTAAGGTAAGCGCACCCTCAGAAGAGTTGTGTTGTCATCACCGCCATTTTCATCACCAACATGCGCTTCATGACACTGCACATGACATCAGGCTTGGTATGGACAGGAACTGTGTACTGGTCTCAATGTAAGAAGTCGGGGTATAGCTCAAGAGTAGAGCATCAGATGAGGACAGTCATTGTTCATAGTCTGATGACCCGCGTTTGAAGCGCGGTGCCCTCAATTCAGTCAATCCTTTTACACAAGTTCGAGACTTGAGCGCTTGAGCCTCTCCATTTGGACCAAGTCCCCCGCCTGACAAACATGCAGAAGCATGGACACAAAGTAAGATTACAACAACGCGAGTTTTGGGGACAAACTGTTGTGTCATGGTTGTAGCAAATTGCCGCATTGCATCCTTCAAAGGTCATTGATGCAGGAGGGTGGTGAACAGTGCTGACTCAATCTGATTCTGATGACTAGAACGTACCTGTAAGTCATATATCTCTAATCCATGTGCCAACATAGACAGTGAACTTCCTCGATGGTTGAACGCAAGCCTGACTTGGAGTATCCCAAATACTACTAGAAACATTCATAGTGAGTCAGTCCGATGTTTGTGTGACGGTCATGGCTTTCTCATTCGGAGGCAGCTTCGTGATTGATCGAATCAGGTTAGTTGATGTAGGAGGTACTACAACTTTAGTAATATTAGGTGATTAGTGATTCTGTAATTACTATTTTGATGTCTTCAATCACTATTTTGATGCCTTCAATCACTATTTTGATGCCTTCAATCACTATTTTGATGTCTTCAATCAAGTCTGCAAGTTGTTGTCAGCACTGAACATGAAATCTTCGCAAGTTTCCTTTCTTAATTTACGGAGTGCGCTTAGCAGCTCAATAAGTGTACTTTTGAATAACAAAACTGTACCTTCCTTTCTCTTGAGCCTTCTCAACATGGAGGCTCATGTACGCCAGATCCTCCAGCATGCTGTAAAGAACGATGATCTCGGTGACTTCAAAGAATGGCTCAGTGCGCTCTTGATCAAATCCATGGGTTCTGAAGTACTCACCTTTAGATGTTCTGTCAGAGCTGCTGGAAGAAGTTGCACGACATCTGCATTTTAGTGCTGCCAATGCTTTCAATTGGGTTGACCTTAGGAAATATGGTGAGTACTTGCGTGAAGCAATTGGACAATCAGGAAAGTCGAATAATCTACCAGCAGCTCTGTGAGTCGAACCCAGGTTCTGCTGCCTCAAGTTTTCTTTTCCTGATCCTTGGTAGGCTTTTGCAATTGGACATGAAAGTTGACAAGTCAAGTCAAATGGTCCTCTTTCAGGACTCCAAAAAACGCGAGTATATCATCATCTCAGATGACTCGAACAATGGCAAGAATCAGACTCGGATAAAACATGTAAAGACTACTCCTTCAGAGGTGTGGACTCCAGCTGGTCATAGTTTCTTGCACTCATCCTCTTTGAAAGGTTATCAAGCTTCTATCTGATTCCAGCGATGAACATGAGGAGGAGAAGCCCGTACCTGCTGATGAAAAGAAATTGGTGATTCCTCTCATGCCGACCACTTCTGCTAGCAAACACTCAACTCCGAGTTTCCCTAGCCAGCCCTCAACCCCAGTGAGAACTGGATCTGGGTGAATCTGAAACCGGGTGAGGTTTTCTGACAAGATATGGGCAGGTCAGGCTCTGACTGAATGTCCAAGGATTTCTGGTTTCTTTCGATTCTCTTGGTGTGACAAGAATCATCATAAGTAACAATGTCACACTTGTCATCTTCGACACGTTGCATCACGTGAACTTCAAGTGTCCACAACTCTTTCCACTACTACTACCATCACAACAAGTCTCTGCATTTCTCCAGTGAAAGTACACATTTTTAGCTGGATTACACTCTTTGGTAGGCTCATATCCAGTCTATCATGAGAGGGACTACTTACTACTATTTAGCTACCCATGGCACGAGCCCACCCTTTCGCAGCAGTTTGTCAAGAATTTCAAACTTTGTAGATCACATATGTTTCTCACCTCTCGGTGACTGAGCTGAGCTAACTTTTTCATTATTGGCGCACTTCTTATGCAGGTACAACGATACGCTATGTTCATGTGCATATAGTCAGCTCTAGTTTTTGGTGTATATATGCGCTTTCTCAATATATCATTGTGCTGACTTTCTATTTCTCTATGTTCTGTTTGTTTTCTGCATCCAATTGATGCCATGATTCTGCTTCCTTTGTGTCTAGACAGGAGCTCGAATGGGTTAGTTTGGACAGGGATGAGGATGTGGTTGGCATGTGTAGTTAGAACTGGTCTTTGTGAGTCCTGTTGATTTTCCCATGTACCTGATACAACTCACCGAGTAATTTGCACAGAACTATCAACAAGTCTCAAAAGAACAAACCAGAGTATGGAAGAACAGAATCCAGGCAAACAAGAATCCCTCCCACACTGTGCCTACTTTGTCTAACATGTCTGGGAACTAGTACAGCTTCCAAGGTATGTCACATCACACGATTTCAACTTATATCTTCAGGATGATTGAGCACCAAATGGTTTCAGTAGCACTCAGATAGAATCAGATAGAAATTAGATATGTACTGTAACATGATTAAAAATAGATTCAGTAGCTTTCAGACCAGGTGGGATGAGGCCAGAAATACACCCAACCTACCCAGATGCTGCCAGATAATACATCTAACCTACCCAGATGCTGCCGTACAGCGCCGTAATATAATCTGAGAAAGGTACAATTTTCCAGGCCCTTCAGGATCTGAAAATTGAGCTGATGGGCTCAGATATATTCCTATAGGTCCTGACAAGCCCAGATCCAGTTCTCACTGGGCCTCAACTCCAATTTCAATTATGACAAAGCAGAAAGTTGATGAGGTCATTGAATTGGATCACATTCCGATGCGCTGGCCTGCTATGGATTGTAACAAGACCACTGCTTACATTGTTGACTTGAGCAATGTTGTGGGTTCTGCACAAGGTGATCTTACAATAACAGGACAGCCTAAGGGCTCGAATTCCTATCTCAAGACTGAGGCAAGTCCTTTCTTTATTTTTGCGTGTCATCATTGTCACTCACATTGGATGGGGCACAGGATCAGGACTCGTGGGGTAGAGGAACGAATGGCAGTACCAAGGGTCCAGTAAAGCTTTTGTGCCTTGATGATGTTTTAGCCTGTCACTCTGTTCACCACTGTAATGGTGGTTGTCAGTGTGAACATTTTGATTCCAGCCTTCTGGATGGGTATACACGGACCAATGGAGAGGACATGTCCAAGACGAGAGAAATCTTTTCTTTGGAAATGAAGAGGAACGAGGCAGATGGAGGATCAGTCCTTGGAATCACAGCTTCTGAGTTGAGCAATAGATACCTATTCAGTACTGACACATTCTCAACAATTTATTGTTCAGCTTTTACCAGATGATCAAGACTTTGAAGTGCCAGAAAAAGACTTGTTCTGGAACTGCCATCCTCAAGCCTTTGGCCAATGTATGTGCGCTCCATTCTTATTTTCAAGTCACTCTCTAATTGCACTTGACAGCCTCCTTCTTCCAACAGAAAACACCACTTTGTTGGTTGTACCTTATAGAAGAAGTTAGAAGAATTCGAGCATATTTATGTGCCAATCCCATCTCAGATAGATGAAGCCATTCTCTTTCAGCTGATGAATGATCTGCCTGTGACATCGCTAGAGGTGCAGAAATTTGAAGCAGGATGTTCGACCCTCATTCATCCTCATCCATGGCAAGCAGACTATGTGGAGTCAGTAATTCTTTAGATTTCCATGTAACCTCATCTCTCAAATTATTCAAACTTTGTCATTGGCTATTTAGAACATATTCATTTCAAGAATGGACATTTCATTACAGGAAAGCTTGAGAAGTTTTCTTGCCCTGTTCGAAAAATAGTTTATGCATCAAAGAACTCGGCTGTTCCAAAGGTCATTGTCATCTTTGAAGGGCAGCATTCACATCCTTCTTAGCCAGAGGAAAAGGTGACCTCAGAAGCAACAAAGGACCTAAACAAGTGTCTTCATCTTTTAGGAACATTGGGTGTAACTGGGATTGTTGTAGATAACAGTATGTTTCAGAGAAATTCATCGTATTTGACATCAGCTCACTAGTAATTCTTAGCGCCATCAACACTTGCTTTACTAGGCATGTCCTTGAGCAAAAAACATCCTGCATTTTGCAGTAAGAAAGTGCTTATCCAGAAAAAAAAGACAGATGCCGCTCCCTCTGGTACTGATTGGTGTGGTATGTATTCCTGGTTCCATAGATTGTATTGTATGCTCACATTGTTGACTCTACTAAATTTTGATGTCAGGACTCATAGAACTGCATGAGAAACATCGAAGACTTCCAAAGGATGATCACTACCTGTTGTTACATTGAATCCTATCCTTGCTAAACTCATTCATCAAGCGCTGAGCTTGCAGTGCAATTACACATTCAAACGGGTTCATGGTGATCTCAATGAATCCGAATTTGTTATTTGGCATTGTGCCACCAATGAGTGTATGTGAAATCTAGTCTTCGTGTTAACTGATGCTGAAGTGGATTATAATAATAGATCTTACTGTTGCCTGCCTCTACTGCAACTCTGCAACAAGAGAGGCTTTTGGTCTTCTCTTTGAAGGCTTTTCTAAAGCAGTTGAGAAGGTGACAGACCAATCTATCAAGTTCAAAATTTTTGATCCAAATGGGAACTTGTTGACCCGTTCGCTTTGACATGGAAGCTGCCCAAGTACAAGGCTTTGCAGATACAATTGTTTGCCTCAACTTGAACAACCCCAAGATCAGCAAAATTGAAGAGACCAATCCCGAAATTCTCATACAGTATATTCTGAAACTTTGTGTTGTTCACTTCATTCGGCAAGTAAAGTCTCTGGAGTCTATCTGTCAAATTAAGCTGAAAGAAATTTCTTGAGTGCCTGCAAATTTCTGGGATACAAGCCCGAATAACACCAATTTGGTTGAGACAGCTCATGCCCACACCAATTGTCACACAAGGATCAACTTGAAGCCCCTCGAGGCAATGGAAAAGTGAGCACAGCCAGGAAGAGTTGAATTCATGTATAACTGACCTCTAACTCAATGAACAGAGCACGTATTTTTGACGCCCAAGTTGCAAAATCAATTATCGCAGCTGAGGAAGAGTGTATTCTTCACAACAGAAACAACTCTGAAGCAGATTGCCTACGTCGTTTGATCAGCTGTCGAAGTCATGCTGCAGAGAGACGCTTAACCCACAAAGCCCTTGATGAAGAAATGAAGGATCTCCATGCAGATATTGCATCTGCATCCGCAGCCAAAAAGGATCTGCAGGCCAAGTTAAAAGATCTTGAAGAAAAAAGGAAAGAGGCTGGACATTCTCCACAGCATAATCAAGCAGCACATTCAAAGTTTGATATTATGATTCCCCAGATTTTTCAGAGTGGAAACCAATCTAAACTCCCAATTGGAGCTGGTAAGTGATATCTTACTGTAACAATACAACCAAGAAGACTTAGAACAACATTAGAATTATCAAAGGATTGTGATGATATAGCGCACCTCCAAATCTTCGGAATAGAGCACAAGCCTGATGAAGACTTTCAACCTGGTTTTCCTAGTATCAATTCTGATGCAAGTATAGGTCCGATTCACTGACTAGACTGTTAGCATTTTTGAAATGATCAATACTGATCATTACTTTCATCAGCTAGTATCTTGGCTGTCGCACCACATGGGCTACACAGTGCTATGCCGTCCAGTGCAACTGCATGTGCAGATCTACATCAGGATCAGGCATTCCTTGAAGTGCTGCCTTTTCCAGTTCCCTCAAATGCACCTGTCATCAAGAACCCGGAACATGTTCAATGTTCAAATGTGCCTCTGATGGATAACGCACCTTTGACCAGTTCAAACATGAATACTCTGCCACCTATGCCAGATTTTGGTGCACCTGCATCCCTGTTTGATGTACCACCAGTTCTCAATAACACTTCTTCACTGTCTCCCTTGAATGCAACAATAAATGCGCCGAAAATCAATGACATTGGTCCTATGGGTCCCATGCTCTCACTCCTCTTTGATATACCTTATGATGAAGCTGGTGTCAATGAAGCTGGTGTCGAGGCTGGTGTAGGAATCGGACCAGGAGAGTATCAGATCCAAGGTCAGAATCCCTGGTACAGACCGGAAGTTACGAGGATGTTACGAGGATGTTAAGAAGAGTTCTTTTCACTGAGAAACTTGTCAAATTCTTTGTACTTGTTTGTAATTGGTATTTCTCTCCTCCCCATTGGTCCATAACTCAAAAAAAAAAAAACCCTTATCAGGGCATAACCAGTGTAAGGGGGTTAGCACCTCACAAACTGTTGTAAGTATGTACTGCAGTTTTTTTTATTAAATTTGATCAAATAGATGTATAATTTTCAATAAATCGGAAGCTTGTACTTTGGCTACAAAAAACTACTGGTTTGTTTGCAAATGCTACTAAGCTACATTAACATGGAAATGTCATCTGTGCCTTGCTTCCTCTCCATGATCTGAATCATAGCTACCTTCTTCCTGACATTCATAATAGCAGGATCCTCATGGTCATATGTTAAGCGCCTCCTGATCAACGTACGAGTTGGTTCCTTTCCTTTGGCTCCATCCAAGGCTTTCAGTTCCCTCATATCCATGTCGTTTCACTGTGTTGAAGCTATCTTTCACTTTCAAACAAGCAACTTACTATTGTTAGAGTTCTGTGGAGTTTGGTAATGCCTCGAAGAATAGGGAAGAAGGGACATTGAGTGTCAGTGGTTCTCTTCAGAGGTATGGCCATCAATGTAAATTGGACTTCAACTACATCACCGAGGGATAATGAGTTGAACAAGCATGGCACAAAATTATGCAAATGTCCAAATCCAGGTTGTGCCAACTCTAGATCTGTTCTGGGTAAGGACTGCTCCTGGTGGTGCATGGGCCACTCCATCCAACATCTGAGTGATGCCATGCCAGAGGCAGTGGCCACTTCCACAAGTAAACTGGGGAGTTCACCAAAATCAAGATCTGAATGGGATCATTTAGTACCTGTACAAGTAGGACCTTTGAAAGTGATTAAGATTACTTGTAGTTTGGAAATCTTGTCCATAGTCATGGTAGTGCTGCTATTGATGAATGTACTAAGTGACTAAGGACTTGTGAATAGTCAATAAAATCTAATCAACAGATAAGATGTCTTCAAAACTCAAGTGGCTTGTAGGGCTTTTGCACTGTTATTTGAATGAAATTCATACACATAGCAAGCATCTCACACCAAAAAAATAGTACACTGCCATATCAAATCTTGACTATCTCTTGTTTTCAATTGCAGGGGCAGGTCCTCAAGCGTGGTCTCTGTAGGTCATCAAGAGCACGTGACTCTGCCATTTTGGGATGGAGAGTCTCTAGGAGCTTTGTGCTGCTTTTTGAATGGAAATACCTGCTACAGGAGACATGTATTGGTACTTGAGAAACATCTCTAGCTCGCAAATCTTAACTAACTGTTAATGCACATTGTTGAGGGTGAACTGGTAATTATTTCATCTCATCATGTGAGATTGCCATTTCTGGCAAGTCTAGTTATCATGAAGTAATATCCATCATAATAGTGATTGTCGCTGGCAAAGTCTAGTTATGATGAGGTAATGTCCCATCAAAATAGTGATTGTTGCTATTGCTCAATCACTAATCGTACTAAACTTAGTAGTACTCTTGATGTAGCATGATGTTCTGAAAAGGTGAGATGAGATTGTCAACGCATCATGCATGCCATGACTCATCTTGCATACACTGCAGTGGTGTAGTGAACCTCGTCATCACTAACCCAAAAGATTCCTGATGATTGATCTTGTATTGTGTCAGAAATTCTTGAAGGCGGAAAGGTGGTACTTGAGAGAAGGGTCAGACGTACAGAAGAGAATACCTACAATGGGCCATTTTCAGCAGGCCATGGACTTCAGTGGCGAGGTTGTGAGTGAACTAAAAGAGACATGCTACATAGGACATTGACGTCACAATGAAACTACACGATTAGACTGCGATTAGATCATGTTCTGACCAACCAATCGCTTGAATAGTTTGTTTCCGTCTTCCAGTTCTATTGCAGCGCTGACATTGCTCATAGGGATATATTTGGTTCAACCTCTCTTTTTGTGAGGTCCAGACCTCTGAACCTATGTCTTCAAATGTTAAGTTTGGTATTTGTACTGGTTCTGCCAGCTTACACTCGCACCAGCAGAAGCAGAATGTGTGGCAGGTGTTGGGGATCATGGTGCGTTATAATTGATAAGGTGCTGGGATGGCAGGAATGGGGGTAGAGGATTGCACGAGGTATAACTGTATATAATACATGTTGTCTCCTTTGTATGTTGAACTATGTGTCACCAAGAAGGTAGGATATAGTTTAGCTCACAGGCAGAGCATCAGACCACAATATCTCTGTGAAGGACCTTATATTCCAATCTGATGACCAACGTTTGAAGTGCGGTACTCCTATGATTCAAAAGTCAAGTCAGCATTCTTGTCCCACCAAGGGTTCCTTGCACCTGTTACTGCATATACATGTAGGTAGACCTAAACAGTGCAAAGGGGTATAGCTCAGAGATAGAGTGTCAGACATCAATTTATTGTACCTGTCCCAAAGACCCATGTTCACATTGCAGTACCCCTGTTGCAGCTATCTTTAGGCCTAATTTTTTGTGGGGATCAAAAGGGTCTTTGTTCTGTACAGCATCCTAGATATGTGAATGACACTGTACAAGTAGCAGGGGGGTATAGCTCAAATGCAGAGTGCCAGGATATCATGGTTCTTTGGCTTTAAAATCTCTCCCACATAGTGTTCTGAAAACCCGCATTTGAAGCACAGTACCCTCATAACCCAGGGAATTAGTTCATATTTTTGTTCCACCATGGGCTGCTTGCACCCCTCACCATAGATGCATATACATACTCTCAAGAAAAGGGGGTATAACTCAAAGATAGAGCGTCAGGCACAAGTGATTAGATCTGGTGTAAATTCCTAATGTTCTGAAGACCCTGCGTTCAAATCGTGGTACCCCATACTATTAGATTCTGCACTGTATTTTTGACATCGAACTCCATCCCTTCAATCCAGTTTTGGGCACCCCATACAATGTTCAATGGTACACCAACCTAGGCACATGTTCCAAACTGGAGAAGTAATGGAGGTATAGCTCAACCACAGAGCGCCAGAACATTATCCATGGGCCCCTTTTAAATGTTCATGCCTAGTGTTCTGGAGATCCATGTTTGAAGTGTGGTACCCCTCTTCTTGGAGGTTGCTACTCCACTTCTGTTTTTCATTCTATGTTCTTTCCTTACACCAAGACTAGCTAGCACCATGCCTTAGACAATCTGAACAAGTGTGTACAATACAGTGGAATAGTTTAAATAAAGAGCATCAGATACTGTTTGAAAAATTTCCTCAATGTTGGCATCTGAAGCTTGAACATCTGTGTTCAAACCACGGTTTCTCTTTCTGCAGACAATAGCATCTCTTTTTAATCTTCCTTAACATTGCCTGATCATGAGTATAATCTTAGATTTGAATAGGTCATGTATTAAGGCATAGAAATATAGTATACATCTGGTACCCAGATGATGGAGGAGCAAAGGTGCTCAGAAGACATAAAAATTTGTGTTGAGGGCAATTTGAGATTGAGTGCAAGGAGGGAGCGGAATGAAAGGTGAAAGTGGTCAGTGAGAAACAGCATTGAAAAGATAGAGATCAAAGAAGTTGAGGGTTGGAGCTTGGTATGAATAGAATAAATCAAATACAAAGTGTAAATTTGATGTCAAGGGTTGACACTGAAGAAGGAAAGGAAATCCATCACTGCACATAGATCTACTCATCCTTGAGCTGCAAGGAGAGACAAGAGATCAGCGATGATTTGATGGAAGCGAGCCCGACAAAGTGGTAGAAGAGGAAGTTATGAGGAGGGATGAGAGAAACAAGAAACAAAGCTTCAAACCACAGGCCTTGCTTGGGCCTTGTTGTGGCTAATTGTGGCCACCTAATTGTCACCATGCATTGTCTACTTGTTTGCAATCTGCATGAATGATCAAGGGTCAAGGAAAGTTTGATAGAAATAGGATAAGCAGGCAGAGAGTTATGACAGGGAAGAATGAGAAGAACAAACATTTGACATCTGGGGCCTCTCCTCAGCCTCATGATAGCCCCCTCTCGTCGCCCACATGCTCCTGGACAAACTCTCTGTTCAACCCTCACACCTGTTTGCACCATTGCACTGTCTCCCGATCTCAATATGGTAGCCCAGTAATTGGAGGCAAGGTGAGGTTGTGCCTGTTCTGGATGGGTGCAGACCCACAGCGTGGTGTTACCCCTCAAGATGTCCATGGTCCATCAAGGGGCTTCAACAGCAGCCATGGTATTCAGCACTAGAGGTGGGATCAATGTGTTCCGCTTCCTGAGGCTGGGACACGGTCAGTTGTGTTGGTTGGTATGAGTTTCATGGTTAATTTGTCAATTTCTCACAAGGTATACCAACGCTGTTAAAGAAGGAAGTGTTAGACCGATGGGAGTGAGGGAGGGAGGGAGGCAACGTTGACGTACTGGTACCATCAAAAAATCTCAATTGTGGCTGCAGCATTGGCATGACACTTGCTGTCAATGGTAGAATGGTTGAGCCATGCATCCGGTGGGTGGCTTGCCCATTCAGTGGTAGCTTTGTTGCCATTTGAGTTGGTTGGTTGATGGAGAGGTTGAGAGTGGGACGTTCTGGAAAATTGAAATGGGATACATGGAGTAAAGGACTCCACGCACCATGCATGCCATGACTCAATTCACATGATCATCATGTTCTTGAAAGATTCCTGACCTTGCAGCATGTCAGGCTGAGGTGGAAAGTCGATACTCAATGGAATGGTCACATGTACAGAAGAGGATAAACCTACAATGGGCTGTTCTCAGCTGCTGCAGGCTATGGACTCTTTCGGCATCAAGGTTGTGATTGAGCTGACAGTAGGGGAGGTCAGAGTAGGCGATTCTGGGCGATTCTGAGAGTCGATTCTGAGATGAAACTGATGTGATTCTGGTAGCTAGAATCATGCTAAAATTGAGTCTTATCATGACCCCCCTGATTCTGCATCAAGTCCTAAACACAATTCTGCCATGCGATTCTGACATACTTATTACAAAGGTTCACAGATTTTGTATTGCTAGTTCAAGAAATTTTTGATTCAAAAGATATAACATATTCTCTATATTCATCCAATATTTTTCTATGTCTACAAATCACCATTCTGGTGGGTCATTCCTCATCAACAGCGGGTACTGGATCTTGTGAGAGCCTTTGTGCAGCTGCACAATGTTCAGGCTACTTGGTGCCACTGCCACCTCAGATAATGCATACGATACTTGAAGAAAGCTGTCAGGGGACTACCCTTTTCAAGCCTCCCAGTTGATCCTAGGTCAAGCCTCCCAGGCAATTCCAGGCAGTCCCAGGCCGTCCCAGGTGATCCCAGGCAGTCCCAGGCCACCGTCCCAGCTGTTCCCAGCTGCTCCTGGACCATCCCCACTCTACACCTTTCACTCC
>JAGGAR010024250.1:0-11716 GCA_017657315.1 Termitomyces sp. K1Ag
ACTTCAGAAAGAAAAGGGGTGACTTCACCATGTTTCCCGTTAAAGATGCGCGCGCTACGAAGTTTGACAGTGCTGCCACGAGAAGACTGATCAGGAGGAGGATAGACAGGACGACGAGCAACTTCAGTCATGACGTCGACGAGACTATTTTGGAGCATAGTCTGGTTGTGAGTGAGCTGAGCGAGGATGGCAGCGAACTCAGGCGTGAGATTAGCCGAGCCGGAAGTATTTGCTCCGGTGCCTGGAACGTGGTTCGGGTCCATTGGTGGGATCGCAGTCGGATCAAAGTTACCAGCAAGTTGTGTAAAGTCGACGCCGGGAGTGGGATGAGGGAAGTAGGCTTGGGGATCGAGAGGAGGAGGCTGAGTAGTCGGAGAGTTGAAGTCTAGAACGACAGAGGTTGTTGCCATAGATTAGGTGGAATCAAACTTGTCAAGATCCCGAGATAAGATGGACAAGATAAGCCAAGATTAGATTTCGAGTGAGGAAACTTAGAGTTTAGACAGATTGGGAATCGAGAAACTGTGTTGATTCCACGAAGGCTGGTAACGAATACATGAAGGTTTATATAGACAGAGTAACATAGGAGAAACATTAATAAGGAGTGAATAAAATGGAAGAAGTCTGAGAATCGTAAGCTCGTGAAATCAAACAAGAATAGAAGAGGAGAAAAGGAGGAAATTATGATATCAGAATGAAACAATAAAGGAGAATCGAAAATCAGATGTAGTTGAAAAGTGTCGGGGTTCGGAAGAGACTTAGTACTAGGGAAGTTTATGACACAACTCAGCATTCAATTGTCATACCAAACTCAATATTCAATAGTAATATGTAAGTAGGTAGGTACGTAAGAGTAAAGGGAAGAAAAGTATGTCGTGTTGACGACAATCTGGTGTGCAACTGTCAGCCTGATGGGAAAGTACTCAGTGAGTGTGGGTCATCATCTCACACTAACTGAGTAGAGAATCGAGATGTACTGGCCTTGAAATGTCAGTCATCTTATCCTCTCCCGTTAATATTCACGGGCTGTTAGTGAAAAAGTTAAGATCTGAGGCCAGCGTCCGTAAAATAAATAAATAAGTCATTGGCAGGAACATCCTGAGGTTTTTTCCAGCCTTGCCCAAGTGATCTGGTGAATATGATCTGGAGGCTACTACCCACGATAGATTCTTCTCTTGCGTCCTGTAGCATACGTCTCAATTTGAATCATGCATATGTTGGTGACAGCAGATTGAACATCCTTGGCAAAGGAGAGAGATAGAAACAGCATATGCCAGTGCATGAGAGCATGATCTTGACGCAAAACCGCAATGGACCTATTAGAACATCTGGATTTACACAGGCAACATCTTCCTTCCCACCTCCAGCCTCTTGTGTTGCCATACAAGGCCACAATAGGCCACAATGTCCACAAATCTCTGTCAGGAAGTAAAGGTACAGCTCATGAAACCACTCAATGTCCTTGCTTCCTTGATATTGATTCCAACACTGCTTCAGAAACGACTGACATGAGTAGATCACAAAGGGACACGGTCCAGAGACGTTGATCTCAAAGACCTCCACAAGATCGTATGCACTCAGCGCTGTCGTCAGGGGAGATGCGGCCTGTTACCGACTCAGGTACTCATCTGTTACATCGTGGAGCATCATATATACTATCATAGTCGATCAAAGAGTGAACGGGTGGATGTACAAAGCCTGCGCGCACTCCGAGTCTGTGCGGCGAACGTAAGATTTGCCAGGTAAGTTTCAATGTAGTAACCGTGATTGTAACGTAATTATTTAAGAGTATTAGTAAGCAGGTAGGTGCATTTTCTAGAACTTTTGAATCGCGCTGTCTACATACTTAGGACTATCATCATCGTTCATCTCTTCTGCTTCCGCTTTATCATGGCGTTATAATGATTGCGTGATTCGACGAACTTCATCGGCGTGGGTCCATTGAAAGCGATTGATGACTCTTAAAGCAATTAACCGTTATTATCTGCGAACCCTTTTTGAAAATAATTATTGGAAAGTTCAACATTAGCGTCTGGGCTATACCTGACTCTTCCAAATCATGGTCGAAGACTTTGAAATGGGCCACCGCCGAAATTACTTTTCCGAGGCCGCCGAATGGCGTAGGGCAGTAGTACGACATCTCATGAGCACGAGCCTTATCAAAAGAGTGCCTTCCTAGTAATCAAAAGCTTTGCGGTGAGAATTGGGAAAAGTACTGCGGTGAGATTGGGAAAAGTACTACAGGTCTGTATTTTTCTTTCTGTGCCCATTCTTTCACTCCAAAGATCAAAAGCTTTCCAATGGGTATCATTACGAATGTCACAATATCATCTGTATGTCTACAACCTCCGTAAGTCTGCTGCTTGATCGGCCTCAATGGTAACCAGAGATCGACCCGTCATTCCATGTAGTATCGTATCGACTGCTCTTAAGAGCTATCTGCAAGGCTTTCACAGTCTGCGGCTCATTTTACAGTTCTTAATTCTAAGACGAGCATCCTTGTTTGAGCCTCTCGTCTGAGGAAAACTAGGGTTGGCGGCAGTGCGTCAACGACACATAAAGTTTCTTAGAGTCTTTTCAACGGTTCCAAACCAAGAATAAAAGGAGAAAAAAAGAAAAAGTTCAAGTTGGATGTTTCCTGAGGAAGAGCAACACCAGTGGGGAGGTCAATTATTTCGAGACGTTATTGGTGGTGATTAAATACAAAGAGAGATCAAGGCAAGAACTTTATTGGATACAAGTTAGAGCCGTGTGTATAGATTGCCCCCGAGCCAACTTGAGAGAATAAGTCACTGAGTGATCGCGAACAAGGAGTCACGGGGAAGCCCCTTTCCACGGGCATAAACTCTAGAGTTCGGTATTCGAACAAAACAACGCTACAGCGCTTCAAGCTGGCAAAGGTGGAGTGAGCCTTAAGTATTTATCGGCTGTTTCGCTTCGAGGGGTTTGACTCCTGATGAGCTGCCGACCCGATGCTGTCTTTCCCGAATGACGCGGCGCCGTATGCTTTCACAAGACCTCTGGTGGATAGGGTACAGACATCTTGTAAGCCTTCTACCTGGTTAAAAGTCGAGGTCACGTACCGTTGTGTGGCGTCCACATAATCTGATCTGTCGAAGCGTTTTGAAGTTTTTACCGACATGCCCTCGCGAGAAATCGTATATCCCCTGTTTTTAAGGCTGGATAGAAAACGAGGATCCATTAGATTCAGATCATGTCATTGGAAAACGCCCGACGTACTTCTCTTGAGTCGTGGTCACGCTTTCGGAAATCTTTCTTGAGGCAAGCAGAATGGCGTAGATGACGCCGCCGATGAAAGACAGGGTCTAGGAGGTATTACAGAGTCACATATCATCCCTTATAGGAGAAGCTGCTTGCATACCAAGATAAGAGAGAAAATATCAATCCTGTATGTTCGACGGTATGAGAATGAACGCAGGTCTCGAGTAGAAGCAGTGCACACCAACTGGTCATTTGCAGATAACGCTTAAAAATCGAATACCGTTCGGGCCTTAGGCTCAGTGGAGTGAATAGAACGAAGTATGATGCTAAGATGATGGTGGGAAGTAGCTACAGCCCGTTCCTGTCAAACCCGCCTTTTCTATTTCTTACAAGTGTACAGCCACTATGATATAAATAGATCAATGACGTTCTCCGAGCCTCGAGGCTCCACAGAACGTTCATCAAAAGCTGTACGAGGCTGTTACCGAAAGGTCCTCAATCCGTGAGGGCGCGAGACGAACAAAACAAGCTCGTGTTCCATGTCTAGGTTGTGTAAACGAAATTCCGGGAAAAATCACAAACGGGTTGCGAAGGATAATTAGCTCGCTCAAGAGTTGGCGGGATACTGACATCGGGTGGACGCCATTACACCAGATTGCATAACCTTACTCCCGTTCTCGAAGGTTAAGGACTAGCCGTGACACCATAAGACTTGTGATTCTAGGAATAGAGGATTTCATCATTGACAGAGATGGGAAAAGATGTGGAAACCTACAATGTGCTAAAGCTTGCGTTGATAGCTTTGAGGTCAGGCTGCACCATAGGAATTGGTCATCTGTCCGCAGGATCAATTGAGTTACTTACAGGTGCGAGCTGGAACATTGGATCAGCGACGTGTCAAGGCCCGAAGAGGTGCACTCACCATAAAGATAAGGACCGTGACAATATTCACCATGAATATAACCCCAAAATACATGACTCCTATTATAAAAATACCACTCAGAACAATATTTGTGAGCAAGAAGAGAACAATTCATGCCATCACGGAGTATACGATTCCAGAGATTTGCGACATCACCATGCCGATGATGGACCTGCTGTAGCACACGATACAGTGTCGCAAAGAAGATAATTGAATCTGTTGACAAGGATCAGAGGAACAGTCAGAGAGTTCTGCCACGACAAGATACCAAAGATCAATTCCGCAACCCATGTGAAGGCCATGCGTCTGCGCCGAATCAAGTAGAACATTGAAGAATTACTCCAGACATACTGATACTGACATGTGTGTCCGTCCAGTCAAAATGCAGCCAACAAGACCTGGGAGGTTCGTGATAAGTTCATCATCTATCAGATTATAGCACCGGTGATGCCTACCTTCCGGTAGGGTGAGGCTTGTACCGTCCGTAAAGGACCACTACATCGAACTCAGATTGCGAACAGCCATGATCTTGGAGATGAACACGTACTATCTTCACTGCCACTTCCGCAGCGAGGCACAAGCTACCCAGAATAGCCACAACCAGATTCCTACCGTATATGGCATACAAGCGCAGTACGAAGATAGCTGAAACGTCAGCTCCAAGAGTGGCATGTACAAAAAGACCGACAGACGTACCTCCGATTGCAAATGACGTTACTACCTTCAGAGCCTCTGGAAACAGGACGTAGCGGTTACAAATCGCCTTGCTCCATGGATCGTGGAATGCTGGTGAAGGTTTTGGCTATTGGCATTTCCAGTACAAGAACAAAATATAGAAAGGATACTCACAAACAATAATGACAATATATCCCAGCGGTGTAACGTAACGATTCTATAGGTTTCGCTTCCATCAGTCCAAGAAAACAGGAAAGCCATGGAACTCACTATGGTCCACAGTATTGTTAGTGGGGTAAATTTTCTCGACCAGATACGTTCTACCTCGTCGCCCATAGTGAGACTGATGTCATAAAAAAGCATCACTAAAACGCTCTGTCTTAAGACATGAAAAGTAAATGATTAATTGAAAACCCACCACATGCGGCAAGAGAGCACATTTTCGCTGCCACTCTGCCAGTGAATGGCCGAATGTCCCTTGTGTGAGAAAGACCAATTTAAATTGGAGCTGATGACATACAAATGGCCTGCAAGGCGCGCAAGCTCTGAGTTGCCTGGCGCATCTGACATGATAACGAGTGTCGAACGTTGCAAAGAATTGCTCAAAAGCGGAAGCACTGGAAAATATCATCCGGGTGCACTTTCAATGAATCATGTCACCATCTGGTAAGGCACCGTAGCGAATGAGCTGGGTAAGGATCAACGATTGCCCGACACTCATCATCTTGAGGTAAAATCAGATGTACTTACCTGTACTTACACATGACAATCCTAGGCGATCCTGCATCAAAAATCATACTTAGATCATGCGTCATGATGCATGACTATGATGACTCGGATGTGGGCAATCGATGTGGGCGGCAAAAGTCTGTTTAGAGTCCGAAAACTCATGATCACAAACGGCATATCAGGACATATCCCATCCTCTGAATCCATGCAAGGTTTTCAGGGAATCAAAATAACGGCAGGACTACTATGACATTTATTCCGCGCACCAAATTATCTGCCAATAATCCTACACACCCACAAATGAGCCGGTTATCAAGTGGTCAACGTTCAACTTGAAGTTGCCCCTGTGTCCCTGGGATCTTCTGCCAGTGAGATCTACTCTGATCTACTTACAGCCGTTTCAATATTGACAGGCAGGTCTCGAATTTTGATATTGAAACTCAACCAACAACTCTAACTGGATGCTAACCCCCCTCCCTGAGGCATGTACTCGTGAATATAGCAGTGACAAAAGGAGCACTATCCGGACAGTCCCCGGATATTCATTCTACAATAGCATCAACCCTCTTCTCGTCATTACTCCTTCAGTATGAATATCATTTCATCTCGCGTGCGTCTCCTGCCATCCCCGGGTTGTATCTCGCACTTTTTCATGCTATCAATCGTCCGGAAGTCCATTTAAACGATGTATGTATCTCGGTTCTACCTAGATAAAGACACTTCTCCTAAGCTATGATTTCTCAAGTTCGCCAATTGCTCAATCTCATAACTGATGCTGTTGACAAACTCGAGAGTGCCTGCGACGGTACAGAATTACCAATTCCTGATCTCTATACCCCTTTCACTCCCGAGTCTGAGGCCTTCCGTGCCAATCCTGATGCCGCCGAATCTGCACGCATTATCTCTGCAGCGGCGCTTCATCTGGAAGCTATTCTTTCTCCCCCTCAGGTCTCCTTATATCACGTAGTTGCTGGAGTGCGTAGTGCTTTTCTATCTACCGATGATTTATAATTATTCATTGCTTCCTTCAGCATTTCAAATCTGCCGCGCTTCGTGCGTGCCTCCAATCCCATGTCACTGAAATCCTACGCGAAGCCGGCCCAGAGGTCTGCGGTTTCTAGATGCCCATTTCCCCATCTTGCTAACACTAACTCAAGGGTCTTCATGTCGATGATATTGCCGCCAAGAATGGGCAAGATCCACGCAAAATGGGTAAATAAAGCCACTTGACTGCTGTCTACACCTTCTACTGACTCTCTCGTAGCTCAGTTTTTGCGCTACCTCGCCACCAATCACATTTACCGAGAGATCAAACCCAATGTTTTTGCAAACACACGGATATCCAGCCTGATGGACACACTCAAACCCAGGGAGGAGATCATAGCCCAGTGAGTACCGATCTTAGTTAAAGACGTCGATTCATTTTTTCTTGGCCTAGTCCTGAGAACAAGCACGACAATACATCCGGTCTGCTTGCCTTGGCCGCTCACCAGTGCGTTCCTTGTCATTGTGTAAGAGTCCTTCTTGATAACGAATGTAGCCTCGACGAAGCTTTCAAAGCATCAGCATATGTTTGGGAAACATTATCCGACCCAGCCACTGCCAAATCTGGTGATCCAAATGCGTCCCCATTTGCCAGAGCTTTCAACACCACGGAAACGCTTTGGGAACTCTATGCCCGAGATGAGACGAGAGCTCGCCGGTTCAACATTGGAATGCGAGGAGTCCAAGCTTTACAGCCAGCCAATGCGATCCTAAAAGGTGTATCCATTCCTCACGATCATCACCCATCAGACTGCTCATGTCATCTCGATAGCGTATGAGTGGACTAAGCTTCCAGCGGGATCTGTGGTTGTTGACGTCGGTGGAGGCATTGGTTCGACATCCCTCCCCTTGGCACGCGAGTTCCCGGCTCTCGAAATTGTTGTCCAAGATCTGCAATCCGCTATCGAGGATGGAAAGAAGGTGAGATGCTGATTGTATTGATACTTTTTCTTTGAATAACAATCATGGAAATTATCCCTAGTTCTGGCAGAAGAATCTGCCAAATGCTCGAGTTACACTTGAAGGTCAGAGTTGTCGTAACGCGAAGCTTTCCGTCAGCTGATGATTATGTATGAACAAAATTAGTCCAGGATTTCTTTGCGCCTCAGCCGACGGATCGCGAAGTTTCAGTTTTCTTGCTGAAACAGATACTTCACGATTGGTCAGACGAGTATTGTGTCAAGATCCTAACTCAACTTCGCAATGCGGCGAAGAAGGATACGAGGCTGTTGGTGGTTGACAGCCTTGTTCCACTTGCTTGTCACGACTCAAACGACGGTGACGATGCTTTGTACATTCCAGGCTCCGTTCCCAACGAGGCGCCTGCGCCACTCCTTGCTAATTATGGCCTTGTGAACGAGATGGTCTATGCAATTGACATAGATGTCAGTATCCATCTCACACTTGATGGCCTTCTCAACTTATGAAATTTCTAGATGTTCCTCTTCTTCAATGCTCAGGAACGTACGGTTCGACATTTCAAGGACCTACTTCTTAGCACAGGCTGGAAAATCAACAAGGTTTATCGTCAGGAAGGTGACGATACCTACCTTCAGTCGATCGAGGCGGTTCCCGTTGATGTTCCGAGGTCGTAAAGTGCTGTCTAAATGAGCATTCCCCTGTCCAGACTGAACCCGCCCAGTCGGGAGACAAGGTATATTGTAGTACATGGTTAGATTTGTTATAACTAGGATCACTTCAACAACACGTAAGACGAAGCCGATTCGAGGGGCATACCGATAATAGTATATGCCTAATATGCCGGTCAAGCCTTCGCCTTTTCCTCTTGGCCTGCCTTTTGTACAGCCGCTAGGACGAGTTCATGCACATCCTTTCCAGCAGCTACTACCCCAAAGTTCTCGCCCAACGTCCGCCCAAGGCCGAAATCGAGAGGTTGTCCACGAGAATCTGTAACTACGCCGCCGGCTTCCTCAACGAGGATGTTGCCCGGGGCATGGTCCTGTGATGCGGAAGATGAGATGTCATAGGAATAGGAAAGGCGAGGAAAGAGGCGCACCCAAATTTTTTCGCGGTATCCGACGCCTGTTGGCATCCTAAGGTACGCGGCGCCCTCGCCACGCGCAAGGCAGCCGTATTTTGCCTGGCTGTCCATGCGGATGGGGCTCTGGGTAATGTTGAGGAGGGACGACACGCGATCGTTGAAGGAGTGCGATGAATGTGCAGCTTCGACTGATTCAAGGAAATTGATGTCCGTCGCACGAATGCTTGGGACTCTCAAGTGGATGGGGTTGGCTCCATTCAATGTGATCTGTGAATATTGCTTTGTATAAAGTAAGAAGAAATGAGGGAATTGGGGCGTACTTGTTCTGCACCTTGACCTTTTACGGCGACGAAGATGGCACCGCGGCCTAGGTCTGGCTGTGCGGGATCAAAAAGGAGGTTGGGGCAACCAATAACGCCGACTTGGACTTGCGCATCAACGATGAGTGAGAGACAGACGGCATATTGTTCCCCGCGTAAGAAACCTTTGGTGCCATCGATTGGGTCAATCGTCCACATGCCTGCATCATGCGAGTGTTTAATATTGAGAACGATATCGAAAGATCTAAGTGCGAATACATACGTCCTGTGCGTCCACCAGCATAGTTTCCGCGATCAATGGCGTCCAGAAGCTGCTCGGTCGTCTGGTGCTGTCCGTGCCCGATGCCCCACTCGGCGTTATCCCCTAAACCAAGCTCTCCTACGAGAGCTTCGTTAGCGAGTTCGATTATGCGATCTCGTAGCCCATGGCCAGATTCTTCGCGCAGTTCGGTGGCATCTTCTTCACCGACGATGGGATCTGCAGGGAACGCACGGTGCAGGATCGTGCTGATTACTGCCTGTGCGGCATAGTCTCCGACTATAAAATTCAGTATATTTTCAAATGGAATGAAAGCGTTATCTAACCGGTTACTGGTGATTTATCGCCCTTGGTGAGGGTCTCGTTCTTGACGAGTTTGTTGAAAACGGCAGAGGTGAGGTGGCAAGCCCGTCGGACGGCTGCTACGGCTACTTGTTTCTCTGTGGCGTAAGGAAGGGACATGGAGTAGGATCGGCGAAAGATGTGACGCAAAAGCGGTCGGACGAATCCATAGTGCATCCGGAGTCCATTGCGGCATTTTTCGGCCCAACGAAATTTATGCAGACACGTGATCATGACGCGTTACTCATGATTCACAGCCTTTTCAGTCGCGTCTCGCCACGCCGGATTGTTGCCAAAGCGTGATCCTCAAGCCCCATTCGATCATCAGCATCATGCAGAACATCGATTTACGTGAAAAATATTCATGACTATTACATAGGTCGTGTCTCAACGTTCAATATTAACCGTCGACCTTAAGGAAACTTCATTACAAAGACATCATGCAATCGTACAAAGAAGCCAAAACATCTAACTGCTCATGTCGCTGACGCACTCCCAGACGCCCTTCAAGTTCTCTTTCCACAATGTCACCTTTCCATCCCCACAGCTCACCGCCAACAAGTTTCCAGCGAGACTCCAGGACACACGCCAAACGACATCGGGGAACTTTCCAGCAGGGAGGGGCGCAGTGGATGTGGGCGACGTGATAGTAGATGATGGGTCCAGCGCAGTCTTAACCCACGGGGATGTCGGCGAGTCCTTCGTCCAGATGAGGACAGTCTTGTCCTGGGAGGCGGTGGCGATGTAGCTCCTGGGAAGTCCGATATTCGGAGCCCATGCGACATCCCGAACCCAGTCAGTGTGACCTTCTAGTGTCTCTTCTTCGACCCAAGATTGTGTGTCGTCACGGTATCCCCAGATCCGGACGAGGTTGTCGCAGCCAGCGCTGGCGAAGCGTTTCACGGAGGAAAGGGATGCGGGCTGGGCGGGTTGATTGGGGAGAGATTGGGTTTGAGGGACGATGAGGGATCCAGGCTGGATGGCAGGCGCCCAGGATACAGCGTTGCATCCGATTGCGTGGCCGTTGAATATGTCAGCACCCCATGTGCCGTCGTCTATAGTGAAATTATCAGGGCTGATAGAAGCCCTTCATGATTTCACGTACTTTTGAAAGTTAAAACAGAGAGTTTTCCGTCCGAAGACGCGCAAGCCAAGATTGCGCCCAATTCATGAGGTGCCCATGACACGGAGTTCACTGTGCACGCTTGTCAGCCACAAGGCGTGCTAATAATTACGTTGAATACACACCTGAAGCAGTATGCAGTGTATGCTCCTTGACCTTATTCCAACCACCAGCAGCCGATCCCTGCCCTTGTTGCTCCTTCCAGATCAACACTTTTCCGTCATAGGAGCACGACGCGAGGATGTGGCCGAACTTTGGGTGTGCCCATGCGACCTGCCAGACGGGACCTGTATGCCTTCGAAAAACATCAAGTCACGCCAAAAATCCTGCAAACGCGTAACGGACCCCTTGAGAGTGTGCCCACTGCCTGAGCGTTGTGCCTCGCCGTCAATCACGTCAAAGACCTTCACGGTGCGATCGGAAGAACACGTCGCGAGTCGCTTGCCGTAGTAGTCTAACTGCGCATCATGCTGGAGTACAATATGGTCATCACATGGATAAGTGATTTCTTCGGCCTGGCACGTACTATCATGTCTTCATGGGCGGTTTCGATTGGGACCGACTCGGTCGCCGTTGCAGTCGCCTTGAAACACATGGTTCATTTGATTGAGAGGCGTTCGAGTATGATAATTACGCACCATTATCGTTCGCTACTTGTGTACGGGACTATTATGAATGAAAATGCCGAGTTCAACGTCCTCTGCAACGTGGCTTAAGGTACTCCTTACGTAAGAAAGTCACGGTCACGGTCACGACCTGTGCTCAATATTGAACGAGCTACGTCCCGTGCCTTCGGCACGGGCCTTGTATCTCGTTGGGGGCTTCGCCCCCAAACCCCCCACAACTCAGCCTCCACCATAACCTCACTTCGTTCGGTTATGGTTCCAAATATGTATAAGTAACTCAGTCTCCACCATAACCTCACTTTGTTCAGTCATGGCTCCATATATGTACTTTCCATAACTCAGTCTCCACCATAACCTCACTTCGTTCGGTCATGGCTCCATATATGCATTTCCCGTAACTCAGTCTCCACTGTAACCTCACTTTGTTCAATCATGGCTCTATCTATGCATTT
>JAGGAR010024251.1:0-11658 GCA_017657315.1 Termitomyces sp. K1Ag
AGGCTATATATACCAAAAATGCTGTGGAGTCGGGCATATCCTATAAGGAAAGCGCTCCATAAAACATAATAGATGAGTGGAGAGAGCACTTAAAATATCTAATAGCTCCAGCATGGCTCCAACTCAAGCTCCAAGAAGTCAGTCAGCAAGAAGAGCCCGTCACCGATCACATGAAAGTCACATGCATGGTCATGTGACAGGTGCATCACGTCCAATAGTAGCAAAATGTCAAGAAAAATGAAAAAAATACGTGTCCAGTGCTGACAGCGACTCATCACCGACTTGGCTGGTGCAGTCACCGATGGCCTGTGTAGCAATAGGGCATGTGTCATCAGTCTCACGATGACCTTGGCCGATGTCTCCTCAGCTAACAACGAGCCAGTGACAGTGGCCCACGAACTCAGCATCAATTTAATGATGTACACCCAGAACTGTCTATTGTCTATCCCAGCCCCCTGGTCATTTGCTTTCCACGCAGTGTGCATGGCCTTGAAATGGGCCTCAATGCTCGACCCATTGACATACTTGATGGCATTCAGTTCCTCCTCTGCGTGGAGCAAGCTGAGGTCAGACTTTGTGTCGTACAATGTGGTGAGTGAGGCCCACACATTGGCAGCTGACCTGTCCATCTTCACCCCAGCACCGACAGGATTCACCACGTTCAGTGTCACCATACTCCATGCATATGCGTCGCACTGAAGCCACTCGTCAGGCATGGGGTTGTATGCCCCCCACCATGTTGTCGGGTTACTAGGGAGTGGTATGCTGGCTGGGTCCACAGCCCTATCTTTTGCACCCCCTGCCCCCAAGAGGGCAGGAGGGTGGGGGTCTTGTATATTGCCGGTCAAGTAACCTAGCAGGCCACAGCTGCATGTGGCCTCAGTGATCATCATTTTGAATGAGGTCCAATTTGCTTCATCAAACTTCTCCTCTGCTGGGAGCAGGAACAGGGGGGGGTTCTGAGACATTGGTCTGGGGTCGGGTTCTGGTCAATTTTGGTGGTAAGAAAAAATTTTCGGAGTTGTTCACAGTTACTGAGTGGCACGGGGCCCTATAACCTGTTAGATACAATTAGACTCAGTCGGTGTATCAACGACTGTATTAGTTGTATGTACCTGTTAGATACAATTAGACTAAGTACATGTTAGTGACTGTGTGACTTTGAAAGTAGAATGGGACACACCTCAGTCGGTGTATCAACAACTGAGGGTGTCCCGACTTCCGTATCCAATCCTTATATTCTGACTGTATATTTTATGTGTGTGTTTTCCCTCCATGGCGGTGGTGCTAGATCACGTGGCCCTGATGCACTCCACAATCCCTCCTCAATACTATATATTCATTCACATGAAGCTGATATGTTGTTTGCAAGAAACAAGTATGGAATGGGAAGATTCATTCATACCTGATGTTTAGTCATATATAAACTTGATGATATTGGAGTGTAGTTGAGGTGAAACTTGGACAGTGCAATAGATCTATATCTGTGGCAATTCAAAGTAAGATGGACAACTTTAGTCAGTGGAAATACCTATAAGTTTACCATAGCACTTGATCAGGTTTATTGAAGATATGCAGGATATTAGCTTTTTTTAACCATTCCTAATAGGGGCTAATCAAGATGTGATTCAGAGGGGAAGCAGAGATCAAGAACCCTAAGCATCTGATAGGCATGTACTGAGCAGAAGCATCAGGTGAACATCTGAATGCTTGACAGCTCCATACAATCCAAAATTATTGACCAGAGCCTGAGCCCACCCAAAGAATTGTTCTGTGAATATTCCAGGCAATACCCAGCTGATTCTGAAGGTATTTCAGATGGTTTGAGCCCAGTTCATTTGACAACCTGAGTACAAGCATTGGCCAAGCATCCAAAGATCCAATGGCTCCATACAATCTGAAGTTATTGACCCCAGCTGGAGCACACCTAAAGAATTGTTCAGCCTGGCCAATTCCCATGGTATTTTGGGTGCTTCAGGCCCAATTTATCGATGGCCCAAGTACAAGCATTGGCCAAGTACCCAAAGATCTGACAGCTCCGTACAGTCCAAAATTATTGATCCAAGCCAGAGCCCACCTGAAGAATTGTTCCAAAAATATTCAGGCAAAGCCTGGCCAATTCCCATGGTATTTCGGGTGTTTCAAGCCCAATTCATCAGATGGCCTGAGTACAAGCATTGGCCAAGTACCCAAAGATCTGACAGCTCCATACAATCCGAAATTATTGACCCAAGCCAAGCACACCAGGAGTATTGTTCCAAAAATATTTTGGGAAAAGCCTGGCCAATTCCCATGGTATTTGAGGTGTTTCAGGCTCAATTCATTGGAGGGCCTGAGTACAAGCATTGGCTGAGCATCCAAAGGTCTGACAGCTCCATACAATCCGAAATTATAGACCAAGGCTGGAGCCCACTCAAAGAATTGTTCCAAAAATATTTCAGGCAAAATGCCATCAATTCCCATGATATTTCAGGTGTTTCGGGCCTAATTTGTTGATGGCCCAAGTACAAGCATTGACTGAGTACCCAAAGATCCAACAGCTCTGTACAGTCTGAAATTATTGACCCAAGCCAGAGCACACCCAAAGAATTGTTCCCAAAATATTCAGGCAAAGCCTGGCCAATTCCCATGGTATTTTGGGTGTTTCAAGCCCAATTCATTGGAGCACCTGAGTACAAGCATTGGCTGAGCACCCAAAGGTCTGACAGCTCCATACAATCCAAAATTATAGACCAAGGCTGGAGCACACCCAAAGAATTGTTCCCAAAATATTCAGGCAAAGCCTGGCCAATTCTCATGGTATTTTGGGTGTTTCAAGCCCAATTAATTGGATGGCATGAGTACAAGCATTGGCTGAGTACCCAAAGATCCAACAGCTCCATACAGTTTGAACTTTATCCCCAACCCACTATCACTCCTTTGCCTCATATGTCCTATGAGCCTAACCACAACAATGATGGCCTGGCTCTGACCAGTCAGTACATACCCATACAGTCCAGCCACTTATGGGCTCCACCATTTCAATCCAAATTTATGGAGTCTGAGATGCCAGACCATGGACTCTTCTCAATTGAACCCATGAATGAAATTTATGACAGCATATCACACCATTGGTCGGACTCCAATGATATTGATGTCATTGAGGAACCAGCCAAATGCAGAAGGACTCTTGCAATGGTAAATTCTCTAATTTCCTGTCCATCTAGCATTGCGATTGATAGTTTTTTGCTGGTAGAACAATCCACTGTGTCTCTGGCAGGATGACACTGATCTCTACCTTCATGAGCTCCTCCAACTTGAAGGACCTGGTGAAGGACCCCTGTGGTGTGCCAAGTGTGCCACCAACTGTACAGATACAATCGAGAATGACCACCCCTATTGTTTTTTTGACTGTGTTGATTGTTGATTCTGATGTGAACAGTGTCTTATTGCTGAGCACTGTGTCTTGCCCTTTCATCAGGTCAAGGTAACACCTTCATCATTACAATTAGCCTGATTCTGACACTTTCATCACAGAAATGGGACGGCAATGTATTTACCAAGACTAGCTTGAAGGAACTGAGTTTGATCACTTCCCTGGGCCACTCTGATGGCGAGGTATGCCTGAACAGCACCCTTGTCTGTGATTTTCTTTTCCAACATGTCAATGGACTGCATCATGTCAACATTCTTTTTTGTGACTGTGCTCACATCAGTTTACGCCACCTCTGCCTCCTTCACATCCATCTATTCCATGTGACAACAGTTTATCCTAAGTCAGCAGCTACTTTTGTCAAAGGTCTTGGCCTTTGAATTCTATCAAACTCTTGTCCACTTAACCAATAACACTGGAACTGTTGAATTACCAGTAAGCATTTGCATTCATATATATGTATGGCTAGGTTTCTTAGGCCCTCAAATAGGACTGATATATTCCCTTTTCGAGGATGATCCCAGAGTGGCAATACCTGAAAATGCTCAAGTGCTTTGGGCATGGCAATGACCTGACTAGGGCTAAAGGCACTAGGCTCAGAGAGTGTGCAATCCTGTGCCTGGCATGTCCGCTCCCTGGGATCAATCTCCCTGCTGACTGGATGTTAGCTCCTGCCCATCAAGTATAAGATTCCCCTCCATCATCATTGACAGGTGACTGAAGTCTCACTCAGTTGGCTTTATGCACTCTTTGTCAGGATCAACACCAACTTTCACTTGAAATGGCTCATTACATCCAGTGAGGAGAAAGACCTGGGCCTCAATCATGGCTATTGCTTATTTTGTCAAGGAAACAAACTTCAAAAGTTATCTCAAAGAATTCCTTCCTTACATTCCGGATGGTGTCAGTACTTGTAATAACCATGATGCCATCAAGTTGGCAGCCATTCAAAGTGGGAAGGGTATTGACACAAGTGGTGTTGGGAAGACAGAGTATGCGTGCCATGATATGAAGAGGCCTCTGTCTGTAGGTGATCTTCAAAAGGGGAAGCAGTATGTCTTTCATTGGTATCAAAGACAGATCATTAATATAGCTGCAGGTATGTCAATATGGACTTCTTCTTCTGATCCAGTGTGTTGCAGAATGTGCCGAAGAAGCTTGTCATCTCATATGACATTGCCTGTCAGTGGAGCTGAAATCTGCAGGTTTGCTGCAGAGTCTACAGTGTTGACTTTGGTCTATCTGACCTCTCCATTGATGGTCATCTCAGGTATCAGTATCCTAGCTTCAACCAGACGTGGCCTCATGCTGCCCAGATTTCTGGTTCTAAAATTACATTTGATTGCACATATCCAGAAGTGCCAAGTTGATTATTCATTCAACTTTGCTCCCAATGTAGGCCGAACGGATGGAGAGTCTTCTGAGCATAGCTGGGCTGCCATCAATGCTGTGTCCAACAGCACAAAGGAGATGGGTCCTGGATCTCAGCATGATATGCTCAATGATCATTTTGGAGATTATAACTGGAAAAAAATCATAACTATGTGTATGTAGTACCTTGTCTGTGTCCTGATATGAATTTTACCATGTACATCAGCTTCAACTTTTGTGTGAAAGGCCCACCAAGCCATCTCCCAGCATGAAGAGCATTTTACCATGTTCCAAGAATTTGATGCCACACTTCCCAAAGAAGATGTCGTACACTGGACCAACATGGTTCAAACTTGGGAGAATGCCCAAATTAAGGAAGTACCATATAGGCAAAAGGGAGAAGACCTGCTCAACCCTTTCGAAGTGAAAACTGGAAGTAAGTTCCAGTTGTTCTATGAGTACCTCAGTGTATCTTACATAATGTGCAGAGATTTCTGAAAATGCAGTTTGCTTAGAGCTAGCTGGTACATCATCATTGCACAGGGGCTAGAGTTGGAGGATCACCAGTATGTTGTTCCCTATTGACTTGCCTTGCAGGATTTGATTTGAGGTTCTCTAGGTGACTTCTTCAGATTGAGATCAAGGCTTTGGGGCTCCATTCCACAAGTCTTCAATGCTCAAAGGTTGTCAAACAAAATAATGATCTTTTTTGGAAGATAGAAGCATGGACAGGAATACAGATCCTATACATGCCTCTGGCAGCCACCCTTTGGCTCTGTGAGGATCAACTTGGCAGCTCTGAACATGTTGTGACAGCCAACATCAAGCTCTATCTTCCCTCAGCTATGCTTGGCAAGGTCTACTGCAATCCCAAGTTCCAAGATATAGAGTGGCAATTATGTTGGGCCCAAGCCCATGAAACCCTGTATGAGATCCAGCGTGCTATTTTAACATGCTCGCAGATGTATAAGTCAAAAGATACTCATGTATGGGATCAATGAATGTGCACACATAGCCAAGCCCTCCTGCACTCTGTTAACCAACGCATTGATCATGCTGCCAAGAAATACAGGGAGATCTACAAAGCTCTTCTAGGCCTTGGCACAGTGTTCAACAAGAAGGGATGGGAAAGGCAGCTTCAAGAGCTCACTAGCACAGATCTTGGTGGTATTACAGCAGAGGAGGACACATGTTTGGAAGGATCTCAGAGTGTGAGCTGGATCTGGAGATTGTCGGATGGTGACGATGGAATGGAGGGAGAAGGGAAACAGGAAGGCGCAGTGTACTATGTCTATCTGGACAATGACTGATTCCATTCAGCTCTCCATATCAAATGGTGTAAGGCATGCGCACGCACACATCAATGGCAAGAGGAGTGCCTCCTCCTTAATGAGGAAATGCACAGGGTTGTCACATTTCTGGCGCATCAGGAGAGCATGTGGGCAGCCTGCACCGTTGGTACCTATCCCCATGTTGATGTCCCTACCGTGGTGGGCATGCAAGCCTACGCTCAATGACAAGCAATACTCCAATGTCAGCTACAATTGATGTGTGAGAATACATGGGCTGGTCTGAGCATCCAGCTCACTATGGGCATTGGGGCACCGATCGGAGATCAGTATCATGTTGAGCATTCTTCTTGCACAGTCAAATAAGAATAGGCCCAGTGTATATTGCGTATTTCATAAGAAAAAATATATTCAAACATATGCTATGTTTTCTTCTATGTTCTCTCTAATTCAAAAAAACATCTCTCTATCAAGATGCAATAGAAGAGCTCTTCCTGACAATCCCAGGTGATCCTATCAATCACAACAAAACAATGACAGAACACAGTGATGTGCAATGACAGTGCATGATGCGATGTGGTGTTGTGCCTGAGATCATAGCATGGAAAGTGATGCCAAGTTCAATCTCATTCAATTAAGAAATGCGTCGGGATGAGGCGCCTAGAAGGTGGACGATGTCTAGTTGACGCTGTGTGCCGTAGTGAGGCCAGGTATTAAGACGTCGTCAAGAATGGTGGCAACCAACCATGTGAAGTGTCCGGGCCCCACGTGAGAGCACCACTGGATAATATATCAACCTTGGCTGTCTACTTACTTTTATCAGATCACATACTTATGTAACATGAGGACCAAGGTGTGCTGAGTACTCAATTCAACATTGAATCTCCTTCTCCTCATTGTGTCGAAGTCCCTGTGATACGTACAGCTCAATAATTGAGTGTTGCTCTCCCATGACCGAGCATGGTCCCCGTATGAGAAAGATTGTCACCGTGGGATATACCAGCTGAGAAGATGTTAGTTCTGGATTATGAGCGAATTTCATAGAGACCACCACACACAGAAACAATGAAGAGGATGTTTAAAAAGATCTCATATGCGACTCCGGCTGAATAATCCGAATCGGTGACAAACAATATAAGACATTCGGCAAACTGTACAATGTGTAGGTAGCTGCATCCATATCACACAATGACACAACACACCTGTAGAACGCAATATACGGCTCCAGAGTCGACGAGGATGAATAGGATAACCCTTGCCCGAGAGGGCGACCGATACCTGATCCTATTATTTCCCTGTGGATATCCTAAGTGTTTCCTGCATTCAAATCCAACAAGCACTTTTTGAGAAATGAGAATCAGGGACGACGAACTCGGTGCTCACCAGAGAGTCCACCCAACAAAGGAAGTAGTAACAAGTATTGTTGCGAACGATGACCAGGTATATACATAGCGCAAGATTGTCTGCGAGTGAGTCAAGGGTTGCAATATATTGGTTGGAGGATTCTGAGCGATGATCAAATATGTAATTGTGGTTCCTATGCAGTAAGTCAAGGAAATCAAAATACAACGCTGGTGCTGCGAAACATACCAAAGGTTATCAGATACAGTGTGATGGACAGATACAAGGCCCATGCACGCCTCCCAAAGATACACCACGCGCGCCATATGATGAATACATCGTTGATAATACGCTATGCGGATAGTCAACTTCACCTCAGGAGACAACTTAAGGGAACCAATATACTTACGGGAAGTGCCTGGACGCAGTTCTTTACGATGAAAAGTGGGATTCCTTTCTCCTTATAAGCGCTGATTCTTTGCCCAAGAGGCACATCGCTAATTTTAAAGAACTTCAAAAAGGCAAGCCTCAACATGAAATTGCACAAGATAAAGCCGAGCATTGACGCCAGTCCGAGGGTGGATATTACCAGTACTACGCTCAAGTATGTGGTCCTATCCCCTTTTCTAGCACGAGGCTGAGTGGTATATGCAAATAAGGCGAGTCCTTGGAACGTACCTGATGTACTTGACATGATAGTCGATCACCATAATGAAAATCGGGATAAAGATGCCTGAAAGGTCAGGAGAACGTTGAGTAGTCTCGGTGAATACTCGCTACTGACGCACCAGCGCATAGCAATTGAACAGCGGCGTCTTCGATCACCCAGCTATTGATATCAAGACCCACTACACTGATAGCTTTCCGCTCCTCAGGTGTCATCACTAGGTGAAAAACAGAGATGCGTTAGTCCAGACATGTTAAGTGAAGGAAGAGAAAGCCATTACAAAGATCATGCCTTGGGCGGCTGGGCTGGCCTCGAGTAGGCAGTTCCTCTGTTTTTAGCTGCCTTTGGAGGCAGGAGATGGGATGAATCAGGAACAGTCAACTTGCAGCAAACACTCGTAAGCCATGACATGGTCTTCGAATTCCCTTGAAAGGTGAATGCTATGGATGATCATCATACCCTCGTATCTTGTGGAGCTTATTGAGCGAGAAAACATTGCTAAATACGGATAGATCAAATGTCTGCCGTCGTTGGACGCCAGAACAGAATGATGAGGTTGTGCTCAGGGGAAAACACTTGTCAAGACCAAATCCACTTTGATGAATTGATAAAAAAGATGGAAGAAAGGCCAGGACGTCGCTTACATGGGGGTCAAAACGAAGGTTTCGGAGTTTGCATCAGTTATCAAACTACGCGGCCGCCGTACGGCCGTTACGGCCGTAATCCACGGCTTCATACGGCACTCTACCGTCCGTAACCGTACCGTGTCTGGGTTGTCCAATTGCTCGACGGTACGGCTACGGTAGCCGTGACACGGCTACCGTGAGCCGTAAAAACGGTTACGGTGTGCAGCCCTATCCTGTACTACGAGATTTAGCATCTTGATAGGGTGACTGCATGTCGGATGTTTCCATAGGGAACTGGCTGTCTTATAGGCTAATGAAGAACAGAACACTTTGTGAGTCAAAGCATCCAAGAATGTTATACATATTCTCAGGTTCAACTAAGAAGAGCCAGAAATAGCAAACGAAGACATGATGTGACACATTTGGAGAATAAGCATCAAATAGGTTCCAACTTTTCCACGCAGGCGTGTCAATGTTGTCGATCTTCAGAATGCATCGTGTACTTCCAAATACGTGTGATACCTCAAGCGCACGAGAATATTGAGAAATATCAAGAAGGATAGAGGAACCAGGAAACGTCATATATAGTCTTGCACCCAGTGATAATAATATTCACGATATATTTTGATGCACCCCATAAAACCGGTCAGGCCCCTGTACGGAACCTCAACACTCCTCGAAGCTCAGATAGAAGATGATTAAGATATCGAGATTATTACATAGTCGAATAGGCGCCCGGAAAAGGGAGCTATAGCCAGATGAGCCGTGTGACATAAATAAAGGACATAAATCGTGAGGATACTTACCTGCGCAGTGCGGGAACACCAAGAGGAACAGACACTTTGATAATTTGACCAGCATCGGCCCCTCCAACCGCCACAAAACTTGTGTTTGCACTCAGACTCAGACTCCGATCCCTGCCTCTCGCCCTCCTCAACCATGTCCTCTCTCCTCACTCTCCCCACTCAAACTCCGTCTCCGTCTCCGTCCCTCCCATACTTGCAGCCGCACCAACACCCATACTCGCAGCCACACCAACACCCACACTCGCACTACCCGCCTCACCCTCTCTCCTCGCTCACCCACGCTCCATAACGCAGCTGCCTACCATGCAGCTTCAATGGGATGGTTCGCTTTCATGTACAGCTTTTGCCTGTGCGCGTGGACTTCGATGCTCATGCGGTCGTTTGTGGTGTTCGAGGCGCTGCTGGTGGTGGGCGTGAGAGGTCTGCGCGGAGAGGTGTTCTTCTGTTGGAGGGTGGAGGGAACTTGACGCTTGCAGATTTGATGGAGATGTTGATGTTGGGGAGATGGAACCACGGGAGGCGGCGATAGTCTGTGGATTTAGGGTAAGCGCATGTCCCAGAAGGTTGAGAGAAGAGGTAAAAGGTAGGAATGGTACAGACGAATGCAAAGTCGTATGTATTCTGAATCAACGGAAGGAAAAAAAGAGGGCAGAAATAAAACGAGAAAAAAATACATACAAGAGAGAAGTCCGTTCTTTTCAGGACGAAGCGACGAGTATTATATCTTGTCGGAACGTTCTTTTCATCGTGGGGGGGTTTTGCATCTCATGTTGACGTCGCCCCCTCGCTGAGAGAGATAGATTTTTGGTGAGGAAGTTAGAACATACAACGTGAACATCATGCGTACTTACAGTGCTTCAAGAATACTCGAACGCGCTCATCCTTCGCCGCTCCCAGTCCTTCCTTCCTCAGCCTCATCTCAGCCTCTCATCTCAGCCTCCCTCTCAATCTTAAGCAACCCATGCGACAGATCGAAGACACGTGAGGGCCCAGCCTGTCTTGATGTAAGGGGATCCTCGTCCTCGTCTTCCAAATCCAGGTCTTTGTCCTCAGATCCCAATACATCGACCTCGTCCGCTGATTCGATGAGAAGCGTGTTCATCCATGAGGAGACAGGTTTTGAGACAGGAGCAAGCGGTGGTGGTAGAGGGAACACCTCATTCAGATTCGTTTTCGTCTTTACCTTCCCAGTCCTTGATGCCCTAGCCGTCCTCATTGTCATCTCCGCCGGCAGTTGTCGATGAACCTGTCTATCCATGTGGTTATGTCTTACAAACAGGCAGATTCTTGAGCGTCGAGGGTACCGATGCCTAGAAGCGGAAAACTGCATCAGGGATAGAAGTCACGAAACAAGAAAAGAGCGTACCCAGGAACAGGTCTTCCTTGTGAAAATGATGCATAGTCCGAGATCTGCACGATGGTGTCAATAAATCGTCTTGAGCTACTTCTTCGGCACCTCCACGCTCTCCATGTAGCGGTACCTTGTCAATTCTATGAACATGTGTGTTGTCCAGCCCAAGTAGAAACAAGTACCGCGAGCTGATGATTTGTCTTTTGGAAACACACTCTCCTCGTCCTTCTCTGGCACAAAAGAGCCAAACAGCGTGATGAGCGTCTCCTTCGGCCTAGTGCTGAACTTGATTGGCGATGACTCCCCGATAAGTATGGGAAGGGCAAAGGAATATGAACAGCTTACGCAACAACACCGGGGTACTTCCTCTCAGGAGGAGAGGATCAAGTTGATGGGGACTGAGGAGCGGGGCTAGGCCAAGTTCATTGAGTGAGGTAGTTGAGGATGTATGTGTAAAGAGTGACGACGTGAGGATGAATCGACGTAGCGTAGAGAGCTTGACATGCGATTGTCACCGAGGCCGGTCGCATACTGCCATCTAGTGAGTAATCCTCAGGCTATTCTCGCAGGATTATATTTATTCATGCATCAACTGGTGACGGAAAGTCAGATGGACACGTCGAGGCCCCTATCAAAATTTCGTGCCATCTGTCTCGTACGTACGCTGATGAGCAGTGACATCAGTAATATCCCCGATCGCCTCCAGCTCGCCAGCCACAAGCTCAAACAGCTAGGTTCGAACCCCTCACAAGCTCAGTTTTTTCACTAGTTTTTTTTGGGCTCTTGATGCTTTGA
>JAGGAR010024252.1:0-11637 GCA_017657315.1 Termitomyces sp. K1Ag
ATATATACTCAAAATGCTGTGGAGTCAGGCATATCCTATAAGGAAAGCGCTCCATAAAACATAATAGATGAGTGGAGTGAGCGCTTGAAATATCTCTGGCTCCAGCGCGGCTCCAACTCAAGCTCCAAAAATCAGTCAGCAAGAAAAACCCATCGGCCAATCACGTGAAAGTCACATGTGTAGTCATGTGACAGGCACATCGTGTCCAATAGTAGCGAAATGTCAAGAAAAATGAAAAAAATACGTGTCCATTGCCGACAGCGACTCATCATCCTCCCCCCAACTCAAATCTTGACTGTCCTCAGTCAATCTCTGCTGTTATGACCAACATTGATCCGCCTCATGTTTGATCTTCTTTCCTTGGTGCCTGGAGAAGCGCCTATTTTTATCTTTGTTCGCCCTATAAAAGACCCCCTCCTAAGCGCTCGCTTTCCTCTCTCAGCTCCCTCTTTTTCACTCTCTCTTGTCACACTTTTGTTTTTGTATGTCACAATTTTATTTTCTTTTTGCGCTCGCTGACTTTAAACTTTTTCAGATTTAATTCCATTTGCGCGATGACCCCCTCAAAACAGGACATGACCGAGGCTGCAAAGGCAAAGATCACCGCCCAGACTTTTATTATCCAGGTGTCACTGATCGTGCACGACGTTCTTCGACTCGCCAAGGACCTGGCTCATGGTCAAAACACCCTCAAAACTATCAGTGATCTCCTACGTGTTTGGAGCAACCTTCAAGTGCCCGACATTTTGTGGAAGGATGAGTTTGAGTTGCTGCGTGTGGGCACGCTGCTTTGGCAGTGCTTTTTCAAGGAACCCTGGGTGCAGCCCTTTGAGAAATATGTTGTAAGTCCTTTTTGTCGCTTTGCTTCTCTTTTCGTTGCTAATATTTTGACAGGGCCATGTCCAAAAAGCGATGAATACTATTGAGACAATCAAAGGTCTGACGTTTGAGTGCTTCCCTGCCACCTGCACGACTGTTTCAGGATCAAATGTGGTCATACCCGCTGTCGCCAGTCCTTCCAATACTGCGGTCGCTCCTCTGCCTCAGGTGGCGGTAGAGGAGCCATCCACAACAAGTCCCCACGATGATGTAAGTTTTGCTACTCATCTTTTTAGCGGCGCTAACTTTTCTTTTAGGAACAGATTGATGTTTCGGGTGCGGACACTGAGGTGGAAGACGATGATGACAAAGCTGACGTCACAACTCCTGTGGTGAAGCCACCGACAAAGGAAAAGGGGAAGGCGAAGGCACCCATGGCGACCAAGTTGAAGAAGGTTAAGGTCCCAAAATTGTCCTCCTTTGGTGGCATTCCTTCTACGGTGAGTTTTGGTGCTTTTTCTTTTTATCACGCTGACTGTTTTAGTTTACTAATGTTGAACTCGCGGTGATCCTGCCTAAACCTAACAACAAGTCCTTCATGCAGGACAGTAAGGATTTTCCAGAAGGAATGAAGATGTTGTTGGGGAAGAATTCGGCAATTTTGGACGCTCCATCAACACGTATGAAGTTGCTCATGGCAAACGGCCCTGTGAGTTAACTTTTATTCTTTCTTTTATTTGCGCTGATATTCTTTTAGTGCGACCGCTGCACTTCTAGGAACCTTGACCAATTCTGTTGGTATCCTGAGCATGGATGACCTTGCGCTTTCTGCCTGTTGCATTCAAAAGGTTGCACGCATCAAGGCGTGGTCATTGGGAAGAAGCGTGAGAAGGAGCTGAAGGATGCAGCAGCAATCAAGCATTGCGTCGCTTTGGTCCAGGTGGCACAGGATTTCTTGCACCGTCAAGGTTTGCCATATCAGTTTGTGGAAGTACAGCCTTTGTCGGTGCCTGCTACTGGCAAATGTAAGGTCAAGTCCAAGGAAATGGTTGAATCAAGCAACGATAAAACGTGTGCTCATGCAATCAAGAAAATCAAGGTCAAGCAGCGATCGGCTTCTGCTCCTGTTGTGAGCAGCAAAGTTCCTCCTGCTGCTCCTCCTATCGCTGCGCCTGCTGTTGTGCCAAAACCTCTTGCAAGTCCTGCGCCAATCGGAAAGGCCTCTCCTGCGTTGCGCTATACTGCCATCAAGCACGCTATCCGTCCCATTGGGGAAATTCCCCCCTTCAAGCCAAAGGCTCCCATCGCTCCCATTGTCCTCACTGTTGCCTCAAGCAAACCTCCTGCGACAAAGACTCCTGCGGTTGCTAAGACTACGTTTTCTCCTCCTGCGCCGATTGAGCCTATCTTCCCCGTCTTGCCTGCTGTGCCTTGCCCCGGCAAGCAGTCCAGGTATCCTTGCCTTTCCTCAATCTTTTGTATTCTTCAAATTGCTCCTAACAAAATCACTTTTTATAGGCCCATCCCTTCTCCATTGTGCATCACCACAGCTTTTAAAGCTCCAGAGGGTTCTCTTTTCCCTCTGCCTTTGCCTACCTCTCCCGCCACGTTAGAGTTGGAAGAAACTCTACGCACTCCCTCTCCTGTCATGTCATCCATTGACATTTTGCTAATGGAAGTCTTCGAAACTGACGACAACGATGACGACAAGGAAAATACTGTAGTCGGCAAGAAAGACGAGAGTGCTGAGGAGGGCTCAGATAGCGATAGCGGTGAGGAGGATGAGGGCTCCCAGGATGAACACAAACAGCAAATCGAGGCGATGCTGGAAAGCGCGCGTGAGGTAGACAGCAATGATGATGTGCGAGAGCTTACTCCTCACAAGCTCTCTGTGGTAAGTTTTTCTCTTGCTTCTTCTGTCGCTTCACTAACTCTTCATTTCAGCCTCAACGTCGTCCCCTCACTTGCCAGCCTCCAACTCTTTTCAAGGATCGCAACCACAAATGGCTCCTGGTGGACTTGCACTTTCCTGTCAACTTCCGCCAAAGTCGCGCTGGACTTGTGCGCTCACAGGCTTGTGCGTTGGGAATTCTTCGCCTGTCGGATTTGTCGCTGGAAGAGGCTCACTGTTGTTACGTGGTCGCTCATCAAGCTATGGGCACCGCTATTTTCCAACATAACATGCTGGCTTGCTATGTTAGGGAGTGTCAACGGGCCCTTGAATGGCAGGATGAAAACGAGATTGTGCCAGAGGAGTTCCCAGCGATGGAGGATGAGGAAATCCCTCATGCGCCGTCGCTCAAAAAAATTCAATAGCCACACCCTCGTATATAAAATTTTATTAGTTTTCTTGTACTTTGCTAGACCACCTTCCTCCCAGTCACCTATATAGGGGGAATAATCTTGATACTTTTCTTGGTCCTTTCTGTGTGAATCGTAAATTTTCTGAGTATTGTAAGTCATAAGATTGTAAGTAAGTCAAAGATTTGAATGAAGTTCAAAGTAAAAAGGTTCTCGTTGGTAGCGCTTGATTGTTGTTTTCCGTTATCGGTAGTCTGTATAGTAGTCTGTAAATAGGAAAAATGTATGTACTCAACAGAATAAATTGTTTTGTCTTGTTGCTGTCGCTCCAAAATATGTAGCTTGAGGTTATCGCTCAGTAAGTCATCATGGCGGTAACCCCAAAGGGTGTGCAAGGCAAGGAAATGCTGCAGCTTTGCTATACTACAAGATTGTAAGTATTTTGGTACAGTAAGGAAACTTAGCAGTGTTTTTGTGTTTTTGTTGCTTTGTTTTGTTTTTGTTGTATCTTTTGAGCTTTTCTTTTGTTTTGTCGGTCGTTTACTTTTTCTTTGTCAGTCGCTTATATGTACATTGATAGTTCTTTATAAATCGTTGCTTGTTGCTGGCTTTTCAAGATTGTGTCAGTGGATTTTATATCATGCGTGCTGAGGATTTAGTCGTTGGTATCGCTAGCGCTGATGTCGGGAAGTTCGTCATCGTCTTCTAACTCTGATTCTTTGAGCTCCCTGAGTTTAGCGGTGTCGATATTGAGTGCGGTATCAGGTAGTGAAATTTGTGCACATGGAAAGTAAGGAATCAATCGGAACACCGCAACTGGTCGATGAAGTACAGACCCGTCAAGTTCGCAAATAATGTATGCACTGCCATGATTGCAGGCAATGACTATGAGTGGGCCAAGATATCTGGGCTTCATCTTTTGGTTGTGCGACATTTCAATTTTCGTATTTCGCATGAGTACGAGTGCACCTCTGGTAAAGTTATAATTTTGGATGGTAGCAGCAAACTCTTCCTCAAAGTGAATGGCAGCTTTGTGGCGGTCAGCAAATATAATACTATGAAGTCGTTCAAGATGGTCGTGACATCGCTGCAAGTCAATCGCGCGTCAGGCAATAAGATCTGTTGTCGCTAATATAGAATCAGGCAGTGGTTGCAAGTATGTTGCTTCGACGATGTTGGCGGGAAGTAATGGATGAGTGCCTGTCGCTGCAAAATAGGGAGAGCAACCCATGCACTTGTGGACTGTAACGCGCTTGGACCAGAAAACTGAGTACGCTGATTTGCTCCAGCGCAACTCGTCTCTGTTGGCTGCTTTAAATAGCGCTTGTCGCACATCAAAATGGGATTGCTCTACAATGCCATCAGCATGCTTATTGTAACCGGAAATGTGAATGTGATTGATGTTGTACTTTTTTGCTAGGTAGTCCATTGCTTTAAGAATTGGTGGACCATGGTCGGTGACAATTTCACGTAATGCTCCCCAGCGGCAGATAATGTCTTCAAATATCCACTTGCCTACTGTTTTGGCGGTTTCACAATGTAACATGCGGAACTCAGGCCAGCGGACTAGAGAACATCTACTCTGGATTATGTATTTGAAGCGGCGTGATGGCAGCATATGCATTGTGTCGATGTACACTTTTCCAAATAGCGGCGCTGGAGTGGCAACTGTCGGTGGGATGAGTACTTTTGTCGTTTGGTGAACTTGGCAGATATGGCAGGTCTTGATGTACCAGGCGATGTCGGCGCTGACTTGTGGCCACCAAAAGTGCTCTAGCAGCACTGCACGCATCGCATAGAGGCCTTGGTGTCCAAGATTGTTGTGCATGGCATGGAGAATTCTGACTCTGCTGTCAGGATCAGCGACTAACTTGTGCGTGCCAGCGCGGTCGCGTTTCCAAACTCTGCCTTTGTTTAGGAAGAAGTTCATGCCATAGCGAATGAACTTTTTGTACTTGTCGTCACTGAAACCTTCTGGTTGCTTAAGGTCTTCTAGCCACTTTTTGATCAATTGGAAGTGCTTTTCTTCTAGCGCGGCTTTCTTGCTTCTGGGAATCGCATCGTATGTTAAGGTCATAGTGTCGTTGCGATACTCCTTGGGCTCGTTGCTAGTAGCACTGTAGCGCTCAGGCTGTTCTTCAAAATTGTCATCTAGCGGATCGATGCGTGCTGATGTATATGTTAGCGTGATGGGAAAAGGTGTCAGGGTATATTGTTTGATCGGCAGTAATTTAGTATTTTCTGTGCTGTTGGGACAAAGTAGTGATATTGGAAGTTGAATGATGTGCATGAATCCGTTCATTCGGTCAACCCAGTCGGCAAACTCATCATTGTCGCTTTCATCGATTTTGGGATCATCAGGCTGTTGTGGTCAGCGCAAAAGTCCATCAGGACCATGGAATGCGCTTTTGACATGAACCAACTCAAAGTGGAACAAGAGAATTGCAACTATCCAGCAATTCATACTCGCCAATGGTTGAACATCAGGGTGTCGGAGCATACCCTTAATGTAGCGCACGTTGACTTCCACAATGAGGTTTTGTACACCGATAAGATACATGCACATAGCTTGAAATGAGCGAAATAGTCCATATAGCTCAAGCTTGGGTTGGCTATAGTGGGACTCGTGCTCGTTAAGTGTAATAGACCTGAAACAATTATAGCGGCGCTGCTTCCTGTCTTCGCTCAAACATTGGCATAAAAAGTAACCGACAGCAATGTACGAGGTGTCAATGGCTAGAATAACTGGATCGGGCGATTCGTAGTCGATCAGAACCAGTGGGTTTGCTTCTTTCAGAGCCTGAACAAGATCCTTCTGTGCAGCAATCTGTAAGTCACTGAATTCGAAGGGGACATCCCTGCACATGAGTTTTACGATATGATGGGTGCAATGCGCAAAGTTTTTGATGAAGATGCGCAGCATGCCGATAGAACCCAAGAATGCGCGAACTTCAGAAATCGTTCAGCAAGGACCCCAGCGCTCTAATAGAATCAAGCAACTTTCCTCTGGTACACGCCCTTCGGGCATACAGACGTGACCGAGGATTTTGATGGTCAGCGAACAGAGTAGTAGCTTGTGACCTGAGAACATACCGCTGGAGTATTTCATGCATTGTAGTATGCAATTTAGGACCTGAAAGAACTCCCATAGCGCTAGTCAAATGTTAGGATTTTTGGGATGGGTAGTGGGCGCTCCGTCAATTAATTGCCAATCTTTCGGTCCTTTGACCTTTGACGCTGATGTCGTCTATAAAGACCAGCGCGTAGCGTGGAATCTCTGGTTGAAGTATGAATACAATGTTGTCGTGAAAGATCGGTACAGAGTTGGTCCAACCCATTGGTAATGTGACTAGTCGTAGTGCGCTGAAAGGAGTTTGAAAGGTCATGAGGTTGCACGAGGTGGGATCAATTAATTGCTCATTGTAGCCAACATAGAGGTCAAGAGTGGCGCCGCAGATGCACCCAGCAAAGGATTTGGAGACGTGATCAGGAAATGGTGGTACACCGGAATGGCAAATAGTAACACAATTAAGGGGTTCGAGACTATGAACGATGCGGAGCTTTCCGTTTTTCTTCAATACGCAGAACCATCAGGAGTGGTAGGACAAATTCGAAGGCTCATACACGCCAGCGCTGATCTTATTTCGTATAATCTCGCAAATCTCTGGCTCAAGTCCTGGCGATATGGGAATATTGCGCTCCACCCATGGTACATGCGGTATTGTCGGGATGACGATCGGCAGAAAGTATATCGGATTGAAGCTGCTGCACTCTGAGTCCTCCCAAGCGAAAGCGTTACTTTGTTTTGTGATGAGGTCTATTAGCGTGTTTAACTCGTTGATTGTTAGAAATCCAGTGTCATGGTCTTTTATGAATTTATCCTTGCGCTCAGCAGTGAATCGGTCAGTCAGCACAAACGTCGGCGGATTTGGGTCAAGTATAGGCATATTTTCCAGTGGATTGCCAAGAATCTTTCTTTCGATACGAAATGTCTCTGGAACGCTGTTGGTGACTGGTTTGGTCTTCAGCACCACTGGTTTATACTTTTTCTTTACTTGAACTCCTTTGCGCTTGACTGGGCCGGATTTGAAGACATAGGTAAACGGTTCATTGGTGTTGTTTTCAGCGCTAGATCAGCCGTTGCTCGTCGTGCTGAGCGGAGGATTGAAGATTTCATTGTTGCTGTCTTTCCCTATGAAAATTCTACCTGTGGTGGTGTCAGCGATACTACAACCATAGTCAGAAGTTGTATTGTAGTGTGGGGAAACGTAGGTAGAAGTTTGGGGGTAGCACGTCCAAGTAAGAAATTGTCGCTAACTAAAACTGAGTCGGCGGTAGCAAAGTGAGGAAATAATTGGGAAGCGGTAAGGTATAGGTAAGCTAGCATGGGATTTTCTTTGGACTTTGGAGTATCGGAGTATTGTGCGGTAGGGATTGAGCAGAATCGGTATATATTTCGTGGAAATTTTGTACATGCAGGTTGGTATGTATGAAATCGTCGCTCATACTACAAATATTTGAAGATTTAGACGCGGTGCAACACAATAGTATAGAATCGTCAAGAAAGGCGTACTGTACGACTTTAACGCTACCTGTCCAATGGTTGTATTTGAGCATGAGCGCTACATCTCCATGATTGCTTTTGATCACTTCATCAATGCAGGGCAAAAAAGGGTAGGTCGTGTTGGGTGACCGATTGGTCGGAATGAGGATGGTAGCGGCGTCAGTTGGTGTGTGCCGTGCTCGTAAGTAGGTATAGTTTGGCAAGTCTTAGTGTTCAGATCGGTCATAGTCAAAAGCGTCATTCCCTTGTCGATAGTAGCAATGATGCTTTTAGTTAGTACATCGAATGGTTTGCCGAGTAAAATGTCGTATGCGGGTTGGCAAATAATGTGAATCTGTAAATATAGCATGATGTCATGAAACAGACAGGGGACATTGCGAGCAAGGCCAAGAGAACAGTCAATGGTTCCGTTTGCGCTTTGCATATGCAGTATTATCCCCAGGTCGTAGGTTAGACTGATCTTGTTAGCGATCTCTTCTGACATAGAAATTATCTGCGATCCGCTGTCCAAGATGCATTCAACAGTTATTTGTCCATCCACCGTGACTTCGATGGAGCGCAGCGCATCTGATTTGCGTGCCACCATGAAGTTCTCAGGGATGTTGCCTTCTGGTAACTGTTTCAAGTATGTTAAGTAGGGGTCGCTGGCGGTGTTAGTATCCAACTTCATTTGCATGTCAAAGCGATTTGGTGGGAAAATGAAGTCGGATTGTTGCGCCGCGACCGCTGGCGCTGTCAATGTAAATAGTGCATCATTTGTTCCATCGTCCATTTCTTCTATTGTCACTGACGTTGACGCTAGCACGCGCTTCTGAGTGACTGACTGGCAGACTAGGTTTTGCACGTCGGGCGCAATGCTCAGCACCTCTCCGATGGTCATGGTGACTTTTGTATTGAGGAGTTTGCTGAAGATTTCAGTCGTTCGATCGACTGAGATGATGGGTGCTTCGTTGCGATATTGGCCGTCTTTCTTTTTGTCGGCCTTACTGATAATTTTGTCAACGGGCAGCACATAGTGGTGGGGCGGAATACCTGCGAAGGGGTGTAAAAGGTCAGTGTTTGGCACTGTATCTGCTTCGGGCTCATCTTTGACTGTAGGTTTCATCGGCGCTTTCCCTTTCGCTTTCTTCTTCTGTGGCTCTGTTTTGTCATTGTCAGTATTCGGGTTTATAGGCTGGGTTTGGGTGGTTTCGGGCTGTATTGGTTGCATCAACGATGGATTACTAGAGCCTGCTTCAGCATTTGGTTGCGTGGGGCGGTAATCAGCTAGCGGCCACTTTGCTTTTGGGACATTGACCTCATCAGCGATTTGGTGCTTGCAAAATTCTTGGAGTTCTAGCTGATCTTGTTTATATTGCTTGCGCAGAGCATCAAATTCCCGCTGAAGATTGCAATATGCTTGTCCATCTAATGGCAGCTGTGGGACATTACCAGATGATTTTGCGGGCGTGACTGACTCAAAGAGCATAGTTTGAATGGTTGCCTGTTGGACTGGCTCGGCACTGGTGCCAGTATTGGCATTAAGATTGCCAGTCGCAATGTTTCCAGGGTGTAAGCGATGCCACTCATCAATGCACTCTTTGTAGAGAGTTTTGTTGTTATAGAATGGGATCCAGGTGCCGGTCGGTAGTATGACTTTGTTTTTGGCATTGTGCCTGCATTTCCCATGCAAGATATAGTCTTCTAAATTGTTGCAGCGCCCGCAAACCATCGTATGACCAAGACCACCGCAAAAATGGCAGCCATTGGGCAAGGGTGGTCGGCTCAGTCGGGCCGCCGCTGACGATCCAGCAGCAATGGTAGCGCTAAGTTGGTCAATCGTGGAAGTTATAGCTGTATTCACGATGTTGCTGATCTCCTCTTTCTTTACAAAGCCACTGCCGCCGCCTCCAGAGGCAAATGGTTGCGCGTGCTGTTGTGCTTGTGGTAGCGCTGGCGGGGCTTCGGTAGAGAGGTTGGGCGCTAGCAACATACTGCTGAAATGCGGTTGTGGCACCGTCATCTGCAATGTTGCTGTATTGGTATTGTGTAGAATCCATTTACCAGCTTTGTAGACTTGCGAGACATCATAAGGCTTGTCAGGATGGTGATTTGGTATCAGGATCTCGAGTCGGCAAATGATCTTTGTCCAAAGGCTTGTCTGAAAGCCTTTCTGAAACTCGTGATTTGCTTCGCTCATAGCGATTCGCTTGTGATCCATTAGCCATTTTGTAATTTGTTGGAACACACAATAGTAGTTGGATAGTTGTCTGCACATCGAGATTCCTCGAATGAATGTGTTTCCGACGTGTTGCTTGAGATTGTTTAGGGTCCACTTCGCTTCTTCTCCCATGCCGGGGTAGAGCTGAATAATCGCCGCCTTCCACTCGTCGTAAGTGTAGTGATGCTGTTGCAGCATGAGAGCATTAGCAGTAGCGGGTGGCGTAAACAATCCTCCATACTCTTCAAGTCCCATCCAGAGTTCAGCAGTGTCATAGCTCACGTAGTGCGTGGCAAAGTCCTTCTTTTGTGCGTCCTCTGTTATGTTACAATCTCGAAACAAGTACTCCAATTCTTTGAAGTAATACGGAAGCTCATGGGGCTTACTCTCATTCCATCTCAGCGCAGTGGTATGTCTGCGCGTCAGCATGCGGTTTACATTGAGTTCTTTGGCCATTCTGTGTTTAGGTTGTGATTGAGATAGAGGTGGTTTGGGCACTGTCAGAGTAGTTGTTAGTTGAACAGTTAGAGTTGGCAAAACTGGAGTGCGTTGGTGCAATGGGACTGAATAGAAAGTTTCAGAAGGCGGTGTGAGTGGCAATAAATCTTTGTCTTCGAGAGTCTGCAGTACAAGGTCAGCGATGTCATCAAGGGTTAGATGCGCTTTCACTGTTGCAAGTTCGTCAGCGAGATTTGTGATTAGCGGTGACGATGATGTCAGTGGCAGTGTCGGCAGATTGAAATGAGTCGGGAATGTAGGAGGCAGTGGAAATAGTGTGGTTTGACTAGTAGAAGGCGCGGGCTGCTGCTGTAGCACTTTGTGGTGACATTTCTGAGTTTGAGTTTCTGGCAGAATGATTGATTAGAACCCCTCATGGTGGGCTCCAATATGATGACAACACAACTCTTCTGAGGGTGAGCTTACCTTAAGAAAGGCAAACTCTATTTGTGTGGCGCTTCTAAGACACTTGCATGCTAGAAAGGCCACACGAACAAGGAAAACTCCCTAGAAAAGCTTTACATGTTAGTTTTAAGTTGTGAGAATGGTCCTATCACAAATTGCCGGAAATTTGCTACCAGTCGGATATGATATTGACTATAGCGCTAGCAATCAAAAATCGGTTGGCGACGAGTAATCTCTTGTCGGCGACAGCAACAACAAGTGTGTGGTCAGGATTATGTAAGACTCAGTCTCAGGAAGTTGAAAGTGGAACCTGTTGCTCAGATGGATTGCCAATCAGTTTGGTTCTATCGGCACTTGAAAGTCCTTAAGTCCCATGGAAGAGTCGGCGATAAACTTTGCTTTAGTAGCAAATGGAATTGGGCGCTTGTCTAAGACTCACACGTGTAGGGCAATGTGGAATACAATTGGTGATAACGACAAACAAATGCAAGCGCAAACGTAGACATAAATTACAATACCAGCGCTAACTGGATACTGGCCGCTGACCAACCTATAATCAAAGTGCAACGCTAATCAGGCATGAACAATCAAAGGCAATTGAACGCGAGCGCTTAGATCACTGATGACAGTGAAAACATGTAGAGAGCACTTAACAAAGCAAAAAATGCGTTGAGGATGAGGAAACGATGAGCGTGCTCTTACAGCAGTGTGCTCAGTAATGTGTAGGGGCAGCAATACGCTATATTCTGGACTTATACTACAAAATTGAGGCTATATATACTCAAAATGCTGTGGAGTCAGGCATATCCTATAAGGAAAGCGCTCCATAAAACATAATAGATGAGTGGAG
>JAGGAR010024253.1:0-11607 GCA_017657315.1 Termitomyces sp. K1Ag
TGAAAGGCTGTCGGTAAACAGCCTCACTGCGACCCTAACAGACAGGATAAAATGTACTTCGTTGCCAGTAGTTAGGATACAAGATAGAAATAAAGTTTATCTAAAAGCTCACCTTCGTTGCCAGTAGTTAGGATAGCAAACGAAGGTGAGAAACAGATCCTTTTGAGGCGGCCATCACGTGAGTGTGCCGCAGCTGTGACGCAAATGTGAGATTTGCGTCTGTGAATGTCGTAACTTGCCAACCGCAAGCTTACATGAGCACGAAAGAAATCACGGCCGTTATGGTAAAGCAACGTGCCGGATAGCGTATACAGGCGTCATCGTTGTATAGAATCGCAAGATATGTCTTCCATAGAGAAAAAATCACGGAAAGAAGGATTGGAGACCAGTCTCGCTCGAAGATGATTGTCATATAGACGAAGGAATCCTCAGTATAAAGTATCCAGAGAATCGCTGAAAAGGCGGGAATGACAGGAACGACATGATTCCGAACGAACGCAACCAGACAGGAAACAAAATTGGAGGCTTTGAGCACAATGTCCGCAATCGTGATCCGTCTTGAACGTCCAAAACAGAGCGGGATCGGGTAGGTATACAGCGAAGAAAAAAGACCGAAAAGAAGATCGCAACTGGTCAGCCTCAATGCTTCAGTGTAATCAAGGATGACGGCAGTCACTGCTTTGTAACCTGGAAATAGCTGGATGCAAAGGAAGAGTAGTCTCAGCATCTCGAACAAAGATAGAATAAAATTGAACCTTCAAGATGAACGGCGTGTGATTGAGGAGTTGCGTTCTGGATTTAATGTCGGGCTCGACGTTGGATTCGCTCTGATCGGAGCGTAAGCGGGTGAGGAAGAGAAAGATTGTAACCGGTACCAGGGACGATGTCGATACGCCTATGGGCGAGCCAATACCTTGGTTTGTTCGAAGGCAAATGAAGATAGTACTAAGTATAAGGGATACGACGACTAAGAGAGCGGCTAGTGTGAACGAAAGTGGTACTTTCGCCACATCGAGCTCCAGAGGAGCGGTGGGTGTTGGCGAGATGGTCGAAATTGGAGTTCCGGCTGGGTGAAGGAGCCAGGACATGTAGGAGGACTTGAACAAGACATGGGTCCATTGAAAGAATGTCGTTCGCAGAAGAAAGAGGGCTTGAGGTGGGATGGAGAAGCCGCGAGGTGATTGGAAGAGTGATAGAAACTGGTAGAAGAGCATCGTGGTGCTTGAAGTTGTAGGCCGAGAAATTGATACAGAGAGGCTGGAACCAAAGACATTGCAACGGACGGAGGCGTGGTTTCAAATCCGGCAAATCGTGATCGAAAATTCAACGTGCTACTAGGTTTATCCTTCTTTCTTGATATTCACTTCCAAGTTCAGTAACTTTTTTCTTAAAAAAAAACTGATTGACGACTCGAGTGTGATAGAGGGTGCTGAAATTTTACATATCGACGGTGGTTGAAACCTCGAGCAACGAAGTTCAGGTGGCTACCACGTAGCAGTGGCAGACGCGAAGTTAAAACCTTGACCGGGCCGTCACCGGCCCGGTATAAGCAAGGCGATCACATCAGATAAGATAGGTAAACGATCGCCATTGTTGATGGCCCCTGATGCCGCATGATGGCGCGACGCACATAACAGTATTAACACGCATATCCTCATCAAACTTTGCGCTTTGCAATTGCGGGGCTCCTAACAACTGAGGAGCATAGAGTCGCTTGATGCCTGTAGCCTCGGACTGAATCACATTCTGTTTTTCTTCTGTCTGCGTCCGAAGTTGTGGACTAATTTTGGAGATACTGAATCCAGACTTCCGTTCTATCCCTGTGTGAAACAACCTAGGCTAAGCAGGTGCGGCCATGAGCCATTCTAGCCCCTTAATATTCAATGGGTGCTGCCATTCGTGATATACACAAAACCATACGATGAACATTTGATTGCAGTACAACTATCCAAATTGCCAATACCGTAAAACTCCGGTTGTCAGTGGCACCTGTTGCCACTGACAAGAGATTTGCCAAACTAAGGTACTACTACTGATCAATCAAAGACCAATTCTTCTCGAGTTCTCAGTGGATAATTCTGCAAACGAAATATACAGCACGACAGGAAATAAGTACGCAATCTCGAACAAGAAGAGAAGCACGAACAGAAACAATCATGACAGTGATAGAGTCCACGAGACAAACTCATGTATCGAACACATGATGGTACGAGACACGTATGGAAGTTTGACCTGGTTAATGTACGCGGAGCGACCAAGGAAATTATGTCTGTGAGGGTCAGATGATGGATATACTTGTACAGCTGCTAAGTATACCAAAAGTAACAATGTAGCATTGGATTGGATCCCGAAGAAAGGTGTAAATAGACACAGACTACGCCAACTGTGAGGCAAGAAAGGTATGCGAGGGGGATGTACATTTCCCTTCCAGAAGAATGAATGGTGGACATGAGAATGTGGGACTTCCTGTGAAGGAAAGACGTCATGTAAAAAGGCCTATAAAGAGAAACTGTGGGTACGTCTTGAGAGACTTGAGGGTCAGCGTACTACAATCCTAGGCAACTTCCGGATTGACTGAATAGGTGGCAAACGGGTCTCTTGCGTTTCTCTGGGTGCAGTAGTACGGGCATCAAGAGAAGAGGTTCGATGGAAGAGAGTCCCTTTTCGATGATGAATGAAGGGAGAAGTCATCTATTCAGAATCGTGTATCAGAAACGGTTTTAATGTCTGCGATCCAGGCCCACACATGTAACTGCACGATCTTCAAGATGAACTGAGAAGCTGAAGTCGAGCTCCAGACGGTATGATTACCTAAACATTATCACTAATCTGATTAGATTAAAAAAAAACTACTCACTCCACTCAAACTCCACTGGCAGAACTCAAGATTCACTTTGGATTCACTTCAACTACTGTTAACTCTATTAATCAACGTTCAAGAGAACCACCTTCATCTTGGTAGCAACTATACATGGGTGCAATAACGGTAAATCCAGACCCTTGACACAACGAACTCCATGAACCTCGTATGGCTTGGATGGGTTGTCTCGGTCCGCGCGATCATCTCCTAGCTTCACTCTCCATAAGTGGTGTTAAAGCTAGTTATCTTCGTGCGTCAAGTTTTCGTTACCGTGGGTATTGCCGTACCTCATCAGGCATGTCTTCCTCAAGAGACAGCACCCCAAACTTTTCAGCCAGGGAACTCGAGTAAAGGAGCGCTTTCAGTTGCGGAATAATTCAGCGCCAATCTTCTGGGTGTTCACGCGTGAACGTCCACAAATTTAATGTATCAATCTTTGCCTCTTCGATCCAGCCGCTCTGCGATTAGAAGGGGCTTGACGTGCCACACAGCCACTTCAACAGATGGGTATCATCTTACATACTTTTGTGAAGTCGCCAGCAAACTTTACCTTTCTGAGTCGATTCAGTCGTAAGAAGAGCAAGCTCTCGTGATGAACGCCAATACAGAATGGAAGTACGACTGATCTGTCTAACAGAGGTTCGAACGTCAATTCCGACATCGAGATTCCTCTGGGCGAGACATCCTTCTGACCTGTCAGTGCCGACGTTGGCCCTTGCTCGGCTTACATGGTCTTACTATTGACTGTTCCTATGTAGGCATGTCAGAATCGTTTTAGATGTCCATTGTCCATGTATCATGCCCTATTTCCGACGCTCGACACGCACGATTCATGAGCTGCTGCAAGGGCAATTCTTCGAATCCAGCAATCTTCCTTTCCAAGATCAACTTCTGCTAGTGGTCGCTCGCGATCGATGATTCGCCTCGAAGTTTCTCTTGTTAAATGGGCTTCGACGGCAGCTAGTCCCTGAGCGCTGAGCGCCAAGCGCCTGATCATCAACCTTTTGGCGTACATCTCTTCGAGCGACTTCGGCTGCCTAGTGTGGAAACATTTTACCTGAATGAGGCTTTCATAGTAGAGGGCTTTGCTACAATAGGTTCGGCCTAGAAGGATATCATGATGCTATTTATTAGCTTCTGTGATGGTGTATATTTCTTTTTCGTACCGGTAGTACTCGACATGGCGTGGATGTCCGGTTTAGTACATGGGAGGATAGTAGTAGATCATGGATGGTAATTGATACAATGACGAGCAAACAAGTCCTGGAATTCCCGGTCAGAGCAGTGTGTATGTATGTAGATGTCCCAAATAAATAATTTTAATTGCAAGGCTACAGGTGGTCGAAAGCAAGCCAAAAGAGACTGTACAGCGATTATCTCGAAGGTTGATCTGCATCGGCATTAGGGTTGAAAGCGACATGATAGAGGGAATAGGGTTACTCACTATATGTGCTATATGGTCCGGATAGATACACTTGTGAAGAAGCGGAGTACCCTTGGTCCTGTGGCTGCTGCTGCTGTTGGTGTGAAACTGGGGACGGCTCGTGGTACCCGCCATACGTCCCCAGCTGTGAAAAAGCTGAGAAGTCATTCCAATATTGCTGGTAACGACCCGTATTATGGTTCGACCTTGGCTGCTCTGGATGGTGGGCGTGGGTGGTGCGGTGGCCGCTACTGCGATCATCCACGAGCCCGGTGCTGTACAACTGTGGGAGGACGGAGGTCGATAACGTGCCAGAAAATCCAAAAGAGTGTGAGTTGTTCGAGGTCTCCGACGTCCACCTGTTGTAGGGGTAAGATATGTTCGGATCTTGTCCGGGTGACGGGGATGGATGCGGGTGAATCTCATGTCCAGTTGCCGTGTATGCTGCGTAGCTGTCGTACTGAGTGGGATAGGGGGCACGCAACTCGACATAGTTGTGATCCATGTTGTGATCTGAGGTGGTTGTCCGATGGAGGGTATCGTTGTCGTTAAGAACCTGCTCTGCAGACCGTTTGCGACGCACGGTCGCATTTGTTGACACCATGGTATTAGAGGACTCCCCATTGTCCTTTGATCCACAGAGGAGCTCCAGTGCCCGACATGCACTGGGCCAAAGGACCTCCATTAGATGAAGAACGTCCATACACCGGTTGAGTCCCATGCGAGCTTGGGGGTCGGTCGGATGCGCTGTCACTGTGACGCGCCAATGTGGGTCAACTTGAGGGACGGGAAAGACCAAGGACTTACGTATAGTAACATGCATGATGCTAGCAGTGAATACATAGTAGCATAGAAAATTCGCACAGCGGTTGAGGGTATACGTCTGTGAATAGACCGTAGCTTCACAAAGCTTTCTTTAGTCAGAACTGTTGAACAGCAAGGGTAAAACAAACCTATTGATGTTATGTGATTCGCAGCTCCAGCGCATAGCTCATAGCTCCTTTCCGCAAGCGCTCGCGCCTCTACATCATCGGACTCTTGCAGACTACGATTATTCGTCAATCATAGAAGAAGTGAACTGTGACAAGGCGGACTCACCCTTTACTCCTTGAATGGTATAGGGCATTGCGAATACTAGGTAATCGCCGATGTGATCAAAGCACCAAAGATTGCAAAAATAGAACTTACAAGGGGCGATGGAGCAATAGAACTGCACACCAGTATTGCATATGGAGTGTGAGAACGTGCGGCGGTGGAGTTGGCCGTTTGATTGAGCCAATATCGTACCGTAAATTTTCTGAAAGACCGATATACCACTTGTCCAGCAAGCCTTCCAGGAACTTCGCCTCCGAATGCCGGCTTGAAGTCGGGCGAATGGCATAAATCGCTTGGACAATCAAGCTGAGGATACCCGCTAGGCAAAAAATCGGAAGGAGGCAGAATGATGTCGACGTGAGGACATACCTAGTCTGGCTGACGCGGTGAAACATGAAATGGTTCTCGCTGGAACCGGCGAGGGCATCTCATTATTTTCTGGAGTTGAGGAGGCCATCCATTCCTCAACTTCTTCTAGCTGCGGGGTATTCAGTCATTCTCGACAATTCATGGGAATAACCTACTTACATCATCATCGCTCGGCATCGGGGTATCAAAGTCCTTCTCGCTGATCATGAGCGGACGTCCTAGTTGGGAAAGGAAAGATCAGCAATTCGTTGAACTTGATTGAATGACGCCTGGAGAGCGAAGGAATTACCAATGTATGTCGAGACATAAACGTCCATAATCACACACGCATACCAGATGCGCTTCCTCTCGTGTAACTCCCAGTCGCCGAACAGCCGTCCCCCTAACTCCGCTCGCGCCCAACCATCTGCACTACGGTGCATCCCCAAGTCCTGCGCCATACGGATAGCCATACCAATATACGTCCATGCCTGCGCCGTGGCGCCTATCCCAATCTCACGATATCCCATAAGGAGCAACGCCTGACACGTAGATGGCCGCGACGATGCGTAGGAATTGTCCAAGATAGTCTTTGCCTGATTGAGGTATTCATCACCGGCTTCCCACATCGTTGAGGAGTTCGGAGGCTTTGGCGTGTCATCGGAGTAGCGGGCGGCAATAGCGAACATTGCGAAGAGAAGAAGAGCCGACACGCGTCTGCGGCATCGATTAAACGGCGATGCGGAAGGCTGGGAATGCGGAGAGCCGTTCTGACTAGGTGGCGCTGTTGTTAGCCCCAAAAATTGACGTGACGTGGAAAATGTAGCATACGGGGCTCTGAATGCGTCATAGAAGGCGCGTTTGTGGATTACCGGTAGGTTGGTGTGGACATGCTTGAAATAGAGCTCGAGGAGGTGTTCTTGTACAGACTGGTCGGGAAGCCGATTGAAATACTCCTCGTCATCGATTGTGTTGATAGATGATGAGGACGGGATGGGGGGCCATACACGAGCTTTTGGAAAGCGCCTATGGCGGTAAACATTGGTTTCATCAGCGAGCTCGAAGAACATTACATGAGACGCACCATATTCCCCCCTCATTGCGCCTATCCACCCGCTCTTTATTCCCAAGCAGATATAACCCACTAGCTCTTCCGTGATACCGCACCTGCTCATCCTCATTGAGGCTCAATTCTCCCATTGCCCCATTCAACTCCTCGTCACTCAAAGAGGTGGAGCTCTCAGCCGAGCTCACACTCCACCTCCGCCGCGAGCTCGAGTATGGACCCGGGTATCCGTGACTGTACCCACCATCTTGACTGAAAGGCGAGTCACGTCTCCGCGAAGCCGAAGAGTCATGGGCGGAACTATGGGAGTGTGGGTACTCGTTGGAGTGAATTGCAGCCTCGGCGCCAATACGTCGTCGTATTCTGCGGCCAGGAAACTCGTCTCCTGGATTGACCTTTGAAGAAGAGGGATTGGCTTGTAGAGAGCGGCTGCCGGAGGTGTCGAGGTTTGGCGCGCTAGACTTCTCTCGGAGACAATGGGGGTCCTCGGAACTACCCTGCATACCGTTATCGAGAGTTGTAAGCATTGTGGACACTCGATCTTGCCATTCGTTCGAGGGACTGCAGGGTACACGGTGAGATGATTGATTCCAGGAGACAAAATATTCCTGAATGGCGTACTGAGTCGATGTAAGGTCGAGCTTGCCTGAATCGTTCCTTAACGCTGACAGAGACTCAGAACTCGACGCATGGTGACTAGAACGAGGTTTAAAATCGCCATCTCGTTTGCGGCCTTTTACACCGTACGGCGAATTGTCCACGCGGTTAATAATCTCCTTTGCGAAAGGATCCTAGAAAGAAAACAAAGTCTGTAATCAGCGAGCTGTGCGCTCTCGAGGAGACAGAAGAAAGAAGCAGGCTAAGAATGTAGTTGAATGAACGGAGAAAATCTGCGACATCGTGAAACAGGATCGGATCGGGCCGCGGAGCGTAGGGGCCGATCTTCAACGCATTGAAAAGTGGACGCACCTTGCCAATGTCGCGCAGAAGGGATTGAGCACGAGCATCGTTGGATGAAATTATGATGCCTAGCAATGCCTCGGTCTGGTGTAAGCGCGCCTCAATAGCATCAATATACCCTTTTGGAGGGCCTCGCTTTCTTGACGGCCCCAGGAATGTACAAGCTGTAGAAAATCCGTTAGGACATTCATCGGATATGCTGCAATGATACAAAACCGGACTCAGACTCGGTAGACGAGCCTGGGGCGATCAGACAGCGGGAGCTATATGGGGATAGGCACTAGGCGAGAGGAGGGGAGGCTTGGCGAGACATTGGGACCATGCCCATAGACACATGCAAGCTGAGCGGGAGAAAGAGTAAAACGGAGTACTTACGCGTTCCCAACATCACACAACTCTTGCAAGGTTCATTTGGTGACGGTCGTTCACACTTGCATTTTGACTTGCGGCATTGGTCACATGCTACAAAGAATTTCATTGAAGTGAGCCATCGATGTCATTTCGGACAACGGGAGTTGCGAGGTCAGAAAGAAGGGTGGGTCTGACAAATCCCCCTGAGAGAACACACCTTTACTGCTTCGTCGCCTTATCTGCTTCTGTGAATTATTTGTTGACGAACTTTCGAAATCCCCTCCAAGGTTTAGATTCGAGCCTTCAGGAATTTCGACGAGTTCGGTCGTATCGTCGTAGTCATCCATGTAGGTTATAGTTTGTGGATTAGATTCTGGTTCAAATTTGCCATCACCATTGATCATTCGAGACGAAGCAGAAGTAAGCGGGAGAGGAGAGCCGGGAGACGATGACCAGGGCGACTGATTGGACATGGGATTATAACCAGAGCCCGAACCGAACCGATATATGTGGCTCTGTGGGAGAGCAGGTGGTTCCGACGGATGGCGAGTGGAGGGAAGCGACCCGTGAGACGACGATGACGGCGGTGCGTGAAACTTGAACTGGAACTGCTGAAGGGACGGGTGACTACAAGACAGGAGCTCAGGAGAGGCAGAGGCCTCGGTCTTGACTGGTGGCGACTGTTCTGAGAAATATGGGGGGTCAGCGAGTGTAAGGTGCCGCATCGTCGTAACGGGAGAGAAGCAAAGGCCGCGATGTAACCAGAACTCACATTTCCCTGGCATACGAAAATTAATTTGGATGGAGTGTGTGCAATCCAAAAATCGCCAGGTTTCCTTTCTCGTCAGCAATACAGACAAGTCGCTGATCCAAATTACCAAACATCGGGGGCCTGTCCCTGATCAATCCTGATGCAGCCGCGGTTTTCCAGATTTCTATTAGGCGCGCACAAGTCTGTTCCACAATAATAGCCGTTGCTTCCCCGACGATCTCACTATCCACGTTTTTGACCCTTTTCCGTGACACGATGTCATCGGGTTAAATTTTCGCTGTACCAAACGTCTATTACGCCGTTCAAAGGTAAGCACCAAGGCTCTTTTCCTTCTCATGCGCACCGAGGAAGATCTATACCCTGTTACTGTTAAATCTGTTATTGAGGGTATTTCATCACCATCTTCCTCACTCATGCACCTGATTTTCAGCTTGTTTATAGAAAAAATGACGAAATGCGTGCGACAAACACGCGACTTGTGATCTTGCTTGTGATGGCCACGTTGTTGTTTGTGAGCCTCATTCCTTGGCAAAACTTGAGCTCATGTTTGTCCGTTTCAATTTTCTTTTTCCTCCGCATTTTTTTCATTTCCCGATCTGACCATGTGGACGTCACTCTCGTCCTCCTCTCTACCTCGAGAAAGCAATAGTCGACCTCGATGTCTCGACATCTTCATTAATGAATGGCAGCTATTCATATCGGCCTAGTGGACCGTATTCCCGCACCTTGATTATTTCTTGTCTTACATATAAAAAAAGCGCGGGACGATTGAAGAAAAACGCGAACGCGATCACGGAAAGTCGGACAATTCGAAACTGCACAGCCTCGTAAGGATCTTCCCGGGCTCACAGTGATTACGGCAGCTTACCGGCAACTCGCGCGTGAACTTCTTTCGTCGTCTAATGTTCAAATTATAAGTAAGTAGCGCTGTCTTTTGTGAACTCATGTGTGTATCTCGTTACCTTAATACTACCTTAATTCACTTCCAGATCTAATTCAGTCGTAATCAGATAATGGTCTCAAGCCGACGGCCGGTGTGTACCAGTTGTGTACCTGACCATGAGGATGTTGTCCGCCAGCAACGGCTTCGAGATCTACCGTGGCACGCAACTCGGATTTGACTACAGTAAGTAATAGCTGATTACACGCGAAAAGTAATGTTCTTCTGGAATCTGAAGAACCTTCGAGTAATCGTCGTCGTTGCAACGCCTCACAAAACTGCGCAACTCTGTACTAGCCAAAAAGCTTAAGAAGCCCCGTCAATCAATTAGTCTTCTAAAACTCGGAAATTTTCACCGGGATCAAAATGAACCTGGAGAAAAGTGTCGACCAATGGAGCAGTAGGTGTCCAAATGCAATGTATGGAGACGTCAGGAAGCCAGGAGGATCAAGAGCTCCACCCTGGGCAGGACGCAAGATCTCCTGACCAGTCCTGACCCCTCTGCGTGCAGAAATGGATGTCGACCACACGTTTGGCTAGTAGCCACAGCCTGCGTGCCGCGCTTCCGCTCAGTCAACGGATGGTTCCGAGTTGCCCATTCAGGAAACCTTGGACCGGCCGAGCCTCATGGTGCCCGAGTTTCCTGTGACGACACAGCTAGCTTTACGTACATAGTATAAATCGCTTTAGGGGAGCTTCTCGCTGCTTCTCGACTGCTTCTCGGCGGTGACTATTGCTCACACATGACGACGCCGACTCGGACGAGTTCTGGCTTGTTCCAGTAGTCTATAGTTCCATTCTCGACCTCATCTAAGTGGAAGGATATACATAATGGTTATTACTTTCCTTCGCAAGAACTGACGGAAAGTGCTAGCCATATCTAGAAAATATTCCACATTATTTCGAGCGAACCCGTAGTATGGCACACGAAAGATAAATACAAGTTCGGAATGTAGCACAGCAGGACAAGAAGAACGAATAGGAGTGGGGTAATACTGAGATGCAATATTAATGTTTGTGATACCACGAGAGGGGATAGGAATAGTGATGGTGACTTGGACCAGTTGTACCCAAGGTAAACGCGAAAAGAGAACCGGAAGATACGAAAAAAATCTCATACTTTGTGAATTATATCTTATAACCCACGAACCTGCGGCGCTTAGTGGCCATCAACCATCTGTGGCACACTCATCTTTGATGGCGCAGGTGGTGGCGGACCAAAGTGAGGCGGTGGCAGCCTCTCCCGCTCCCTCTCACGTTCGCGTTCCCTTTCCTTATCCCTCTCTCTATCGTTCGCTCCATTCTGCCCCATGTATCCTCGACCAGATGCCTGGAATGACATCATCGGTTCCGGACCCCTGCTACCAGAGTAACCGGGCCCCGGTGGCCCATTTTTCTCCGACGTAGGCGTTGACGTCCTCCCGGGTCCCGAGAGCACGGCGTATGGCGCAGCCATCTTGTTGGAGAGTGGAGAAGGGGGCCGCATTTTGAGAGTGACAGGGGGTGAGCGAGGATCTGCGAATCGAGAGGGGGAACGATTTTGGTTGGCATTCGAAGGCGGGTATGGAGCGGGGGGAAGGGTGGAAAGAGTAGGGCTTGAGGGTGCAGGGGGGACGGGAGGGCGAGGAAGAGTCGGACGCGGTGGCGAATGGAGTCCGATGGAATTTTGGCGAGAGGGCTGTTGCGAGGATGGAGGTCCTGGCGGTGGCGGACCACGGCCCAAAGAGCTACCGTTATTCGTATAGCGATGAGTTTGGCTGGGTGAGCGGGTGTGGGGCGCGCCGCTTTCGTG
>JAGGAR010024254.1:0-11575 GCA_017657315.1 Termitomyces sp. K1Ag
AGTTACATGGGCCTTTCATTTATTATACTATTAGCTATTTACCTTTGTACATACAACGTTTGGCATTGCCCTCTGGATGATGCCTCATATTACCACTGATGATTACTTAATTGTCAGTTACTTGCTTTCACCTGTGTACTAGCGTAGGCAGAAATACCATCTGGTCTGACTTACGCTGTGTGCACTGTGAAAAGCGAGCTAACCCCGTAATGCAACACATTACACCTCCTAAGCACTGCACCAGGCAATTCTTTCCTTTTCTGTCTGAACAGGAGCATGGTGGCCACATTGCGTCATCACCCCATGTGTCATTGGTGCAGTTCCTTAGTCCAGCCTGACCAACAAAGCCTTCCAGTGAACACGTGATGAGCAGTGGCTTCCTGGTGGCATTGAATAACCCAAAGGTGCGCAGTGTCTAAGGTGTTAGCCATGTGGGCGCAGTGCTACTCAGCCAGGAGTCAAACTCCCAACCTTGCGCTTGCCACTCAAGGTCATGTGACTCCTTGGGGACACGATGGTGCCAGCTAAGCCACCATGCCTCTGCGACTGATGAACTATACAATATTTGCTCTGGTTTCTGCACACTATCTGTGAAGTGCAAGGATGCATGCGCAATGGGCAAGAAGTGTCACCAAGTCATTGTCTAGGGGATGACCATGTCAGCGTTAGTGAGGTGTCAGAACCACAGTGGGTATACCTGCTAAGTGCAAGGATATGATGAAGGCATGACAGTCAATATTCAACCAGCTCAGAACACCTGCAAAGAGCTAGGACATGAAGTATAATGGGATGTTTACGGATGTACCGCTGGAAGGAGTCAGAGGCCCAATAGCCTGTGGCCTGGATGATGTGAGGGGCAACTCCTGCTTCAGCAAGAAATGTAGCTCCACTGGCACGCAGAGATTGATCTGCGATGGAGCTGTCAAAGAATTGGTGCAGTCATTTGATGAAGAAGAAACAAGGGGAAGGCTTTCTGATCTCAGTAACCAAAGCTTGCAGTGCAGGAGGAAGAGTTGTTCTCTGCTGTTCCAGTAGGTGACGAAGCATTTGTAAGGATCGGATGCGTGGCGGCTCTTGCGCAAGAGGACTTGATTGCTCTTGAAAAATGCATCAGCTTTGTGAGTGGGAAGGAAGAAGGAGTAAGCGTTGTTGGTGATGAAAACGTATAAGGCAGTAGTTGTTTTCTGATGATTACAAAGGGCAGGGTCATCTGGTGTGGTCATTTCATCAAGCCGCAACAATGCAAAAAAACCTGTGGTGAGCATTGCTAGGAAGAGGAGGTTGTCATGATCTGTTGAGCTGTCAATGGCATGTATTACTCAAAGAATGTTGTCTCAGGTAAGCGCATGTTTGCACTTTGTAGCTGAGGAAAACCATTTCCAGGATCCAGATAAAGTTTTCTTGACTAGCGGGGAATTTTGTGCTGCCCTGACAGCAGGGAAGTAAATTTCTAGTTGATTGCAGATGCCAGAAAGATAGGAGGAGACAGATTTCGGGTCAATGTGATGGGACATGTATGTAATGTAGAGGGATAAGGTGTCAGGGGTGGGGTTCATGTCCATGTGGTGGATCCTGATGAAGTTGAGGTAGGAGTTTAGTGCAGAGCCGTATGAGCAGAAAGTGGCGTCACCAATACTGTAACCAAGGGCAATAGAGCGCTCATGAATTAAGCGCTCACAAGACCAGGCAACCCTCCATGGTTGTCTGGGTTGCACTGTCAGAGTGATCATTTTTGTGCTGCCCCCAGCAGCTGTCGAGGAGGTAAAAAATCTGATATGGTCAGGGTTGGAAAAAGCAAAAGAGCATCGCTGAATTGTCACCAGGAAAGTAGGTTGGCACAAACATTCTGCACTCTGGGGATGTGTAAGACTTTCAGTTTGTGGTCTTCAGCAATCAGGATGTCAACAGCATATTTTAGTAATGGGTTGTACAGTGGTTGGGCATGGAGAGAGTTGAAGATGTCGATGGTGTTGGAGTCATCTGAGTAAATCACAACCTTTTGAGGTCTAGTGATGTGGTGTGTAGCATGATCAAGGGCACAGGTGATGGTGAGAGCTTCAAGGAAAAAGATGAGATCAGATGGGGTGTCACCTTGTGCTGTGCAGAAGAAGCCAGTTTTTGATGATGGATACCAGAAAGCCATGCCTGTTGAGCAGGCATCACATTCTAGTAAGATGTCAGTGTCTTTGGGATTCCACGCTCTGGAGTCAAGGAGGTAAACGCCTTCAGCACATTCAATGTGTTTTGCCCCCCAGATGAGGTCAGCTTGGATGTCGATGTTGCACCATACACGTGCATTGGGGTTGTCAGGGATCATGGCAAGCTCGGCATAAATGTTTGACAATGAGGGTGCTATGAGTGGGAATACATTTAGTCCCCAGTTTACCCAACCAGCAAGACGTTGCCAGGCTCACTTAGTATGATAGGTGGATCTCTTTTTCTCATAAGCAGCGAAACGGTACATTTCTCTAACCAAATTGGCCTTTGCCTCGGCTGGTAGTGTCATAGACATAATGTTTGAGTCAACAGAAATTCCGATGATGGTCAAAGGTGCACCGAATACTTGTTTCTTTCCCTTGTGGGGTATTCCAAGGTCATCCCATAGGTGTAGAAGGTTTGCTTGGTCTCGGGGTACCCAGTGTTGGTATGGTTCATAGTAGAGGAAGTCATTGGCGTCATTGACACCATATGAGTCATTGTTAAAACACAGAGGGTTGCTAATGTCATACAAGCCCTTTGCAGACCAGTGACAAGGCTGTTAAAAGCTCTTCAGCAATTCAATGAAGCTCTGCCACTGAAACAGTTGCATTGATTGACATGGTGGTTGTTGTCAATGGTGACAATTTGTTTTATCTGCCAATGGAGGTGCATGGGGATAAGACAGTATGCGTTAGCAATGTCCGATTTCCATAGAATTAGGAGACGTTCTGAGCCTTCACAAATGCGTAGCAAGAGGTTGCCAAGATGGTGCATGTTGTCCATAGGGAACCCCAAAATGTCCTCATAAGGAATCATAGAATTAAGTGAGAATGGCCCTGCTGATTGTTTTGTAATGAGGCAGAGGTCAGATGATTTTGGCTTTGGGACAGTGTGAATAGGGGAGCTGTACATCTCATCATAGAGTTGAGTTCCAAAAGTAGTCAAAAACTGTTCCGTTTCTATCTCGATGTCATGCTGGGAACATAAGAAAGCAGCCTCAGTGTTATCTTTGGGAGGGCCTAGAGACATGTCGCAAGTGAGTGGGTAGGAGGAGGATTTCATGTTCATGAATGGCCAGAATCCATCTTTGAGGCTTTTGATAACCGAGCAGACGAATGGTTGGTTAGGATGGTTGGAAAGTAAGTGTTTGAAAACATCAATTTTGATTGGGGAGATAATCTTGAATAAATCTGAGTGGTTTCGCAGAGTTTTAGTGACATGAGTATCAGTGAGTTCATCATGAGGGGGTGAAGGAAGTGGTTTGGCACTCAAAGACCATTCTAGCAAAGTGAGGGGTAGTGTCGATTTGGGATTGTAATAGTTGTGGTGGAGGTATTTAGGCATATTACCTTTTAACACCTTAGTTTTTGATGCCCTGAGGGCAGTTTGGTCTTGTATGGCTTCCTCCACATTGCTTGCAAACGTGTCTCCAGAAACAGGAGTTGTTGTTGAATGAACAACCAGAGGGTGTATTCCAGCATTGACAGATTGCTCAGTCACGGTTAGTTCCTTGTGCACTGCCACCTGATTTGTTGATGGTTTGTTTGCTTCCTACTTTTTTGTTTCCGCTCACACAATAGTTGATACCACTGGAGTCAAGGATGGTGTCATGCAAGTCGTCAAATGATCCTCAGTCAGTAAGCAACATCCTGGTGCCTGGTCCAACTCGTGCCCTGACTGCCTTTTCATACTCGATGACGCAGGAGTGAAGTGAGGTAGGTTTGGCTGAGAACAGGCCAATGATGTACTTGTAATGGCTATTCCACTCTGTTTGGCAGTTTGGCCATGCAAATCCCAGGGCTTCTCCATATAAGTTTGCTGCCACTGTCCATTGTCCATGGTCCTCAACTTTTCAAACTGGATTGCTGTGTCCAAGGATGATCTCACAGTCACCAATATGTCCTCAATTCTCTTTAGGAGTCCCAACATGGTGGATAGCACTGTAGATGGTATCGAAGTTGGCAAGTTCTCCTCTGATAAGTTTGTCCCACTCTGATACTGGGAAGTTGGAGGGAGCTGTTTTTGATGCTGCAATATGACGTTTGACAGAGGAAGGGTTTCTGAGGTAGAAGCACAAGAGCTTTTGGTTCTTGAGGCACCTGGGATCTTCAATCTGTCGAGCAAGCTTCTCTTCTGTGTACCAAGATAGGTCACTTTCTTTGATTTTTTGTTTCTTATTCTTCGACTTATTCCCATCAGATTCAGAGCTTTGGGAGGAGTCGGATCCATAGCTATCCCCATCAGTGTGGTCAGTGAGTTGAGGTTTGAGCTGGGTTCAACGGCTGAGATGAGGAGTAAGGGAATTGCTTCGGCCTCGTTGGGTGTCATCACTTAAGTCAGATCCACTGATGGATTCATCTCAATGCGCCTTAACAAGCTGTTTGTGGGTTCTGGACTTGTTCTTCCTAGCTTGTTCTTTCTCAACTTTTTCTTGATGCCTTGCTCTTTTTCCTTGCTCCTTCTCTTTTGACTCAATATTGTCGAGTAAGGTAAGGTAACTCAAGATAGAGTCACATCTGCGTTCTTCGTCTACGTCGGATTCATTAATGGTTTCAATGAGTTGTGTGATGATGGCAACTTTTGTTTTTCCTCCTCGACGAAATTCTTTGATAAGGTCCTCAAGTTGTTGGATAAGTTTTTGTTCCTGTTTGGAAAGGTGTTGAGTCCCTATCTGTTCTGCCAGTGTCGGTCTTGCTTCCAGTCACTCCAGAAGACTGAGCTGCAGATGGGCCTGGTTGCTTGCCATGAACACTCATAAATGTCTCAGAATAGATTGAGGGACAAAGGAGCAATTGCGAAAGCCAGTTAACAAGAAAGTGATGATGAACAAGTCACGCATAACTACGTAGCAACAATTGAGATAGTTTGTCCCTTGCAATATATTATTTGCTTACCTAGAGAGTGACGGTTGAGATAGTTTGTCCCTGAGGATGTTGTGTCCTGATCGCTCTCTAGGTATAGTCGCCACATGAACCATGCAACTTGCTCTCATTGGTCTCATGAAAGCTACATCAGTATATCCCCAAAAAGATGGAGGGAGATGGTACCAGCTGGTACAACCCGGTGCCGGGTTGTACAACCTCCACCATCTCACCAGCCACCAGCAATTCCACCTAGGTTCGAATATCCCTCCACCTTGATTTTTTAACTACCTTTTTTTTGGGCTCTCGATGTTTTTAAGCATATTTCTTTGATACATCATATTGACCACTACATGTAACTTTATTAAATACATTTAATAACAAATTGCTCTCACAATGACTTCACTACAACTGAGCTCATTGGCTGGTGGCTGTGTCACCAGCTGACAACCTCACCATCAATTTGGGAATTTGCTGATCTAGGCTTTAACACGATAAATTATCATCATGATTCAGCATGATTCATCAGAGAGTACTTTCTTTACGCTTTCACTGAACATCACAACTTGAACCTGAAGGTTTGGACAACAAACCGAGGCAAGGTCTTGAGTTCATGAAGGAACTTGCTGACAACATGACAAACTCTTAAAAGAGACCTATGACCGAAGTCGTTGCACGCTTTGAAGTCATCATCAAAGTTCAAACATGAAGGACTGGACGACAGAATGCTGTGGTGACCAGTTTTGGAACATGGCGAGGACCTTGGCAGGTTCAAGACAACTGTGCATTGGACTAGACAGTGGATTTACAAGAATCAGGAGTCTTTCAGCCATACCTGAGGCCTGAGGTATGAATAATTTTTTTGTAAAGAAACGGTATCGTCAACAGAAGTCTATTCTCCTAATGTTAGACAATATATCACAGGTTCTTTAGTCAATTTGACGTTCTACCAGTCAAGGTCTATAATGAGGGATAGAGGTCATGGTATGAGAATGTCAGAGAATGTCTCGCTCGCACTCCAGGTCAAGAAATCAAGGTACAAAGAGGCGGTGCTTGAGGGATTGACATCTGTTGGTATCTGATGGTTGGTCTGGTATAGAAGACGGGGCAAGACAGAAACAAGCAGTCAGTGGAGTGAAAGTAGGGAATGTAGGAAGGAGCGGAAATGAGAGAACTTGAGGAAGAAAAGGTTTGTCTTTATTCTTTCTCCTTTCCTTTTGCTCCTGACAATGAAATGTACTCTCCAAGAATCAGAGATGGTATGGTTCTGGACCACAGTGGGGAATATGGTATCATCTGCTGAGTGGTTGGTCTTTTTCATTGCAGGGTATACCCCAATGACAACTATTGTCTCAGTATCTTCTCTGAAGGACCAGAGATTCATGCCTGGGTCATGGAAGAATGCAAAATAAGGAATTCCTTCATTTTGTGAAAGACTCCAACACTGGTAGGATCCTTTGGTCTTGCTTTGATGTTTCTAACTTGCACTCATCTAAAACAGCAGCACTTCCACATGAAATATATCATTACTACATAGAAGCATATGAATGTCGTATGAATGTACTACAAGGTGAAATCATTCCACCTTCCAACAGCGTGTATGACCCACAGGCCAACTTGAAGGCTATCAGCGGCGCACATAAGAAAGCTGCTGAGCAGGAAACCTATCTTGGTAAGGAGCATTTTCAGGAGTTGCAACAAGTACAACAAAAGCATGTCAAGGTATGCTTTCTGAACAGGCACCTGAACTCTCTTTTCCTGATCAGCATGTATGTAGGTGGGCAAGATGAAGTTGTCAGGTATGGAAACCAAGCTGAATATGGGTGTGAGGCGTATTGACAGGATCTAGAACGATGAAAGTTTCTGGTTAACGTTGGTATTATCAAGAGTGTTTTCTAAAACCTAAAACAATGCAATCCCTCGTCATCCCTTTAGATCGACCAAGGGGATTCCGGAAGAAGACTTATGCAAGTTGCAGTACATTCGTATTTGCTCAGGATGAGGACTGGAATTCTTGCACTGCATTCCGCAATTCTGCATACATGGTCAATCAGGATCTAAGTCAGCGACTCACTGAGTCGATACCGTGATGCGAGACTTGAGGTGGCCTTCAACAGTACGCACTGCACACTCACCTGTCTTTATCGACTTTCCCCTTGAGACACATCATGTGGCTTTTATCTCGTGTATCCATTGGCCAAATATCTCATTGTAGATAGAGAGTCGAAGCAAATATCGCGGACGTGAACCGGGCTGTTTTCCCTGTTATGCAAATTTCGAGACGATTCCTGACTTTAGCCCCTCTATGCATATCATACACTCTGTGTCTGCATCGGCTGATGCGGCACTACATATACATAGGCCCAGAAGTGCGGGTGACGGTCCACGGGCCTCGCGCGGGTCAGGAAGCGAGCTTTTGGACATGCGCTAGGCATGAGGATCTGCTCGAGAGTATATATGCAAGACTTGTGAGTTGCTATCTATTTGGATATCGATGTGTGCCCTATCTTGTGCTGCTTACCCTATATATCTTTGTATTTTCTCTTCTCTCCTGCTCTCTTCGAGTCCTGGAGTATATTCTCACATCTCATAAGTATATGCCTTGAACATGTCCAGCTCTCAACTCGTGCTCAAGATGACTGACAGGTGAAGCTGGCAGTATTATAGTATTGACACTGACTCACGGGTCTTGGTTTAGAATGAAGAGTTAAATAAGTGGTATGTGGAAAATGAAAATTGATTGGTGGATTTTGTTGATTCTTTGCATCGTTGAGTCGTACCCAGCATGAGGTTCAATCACTGAACCAACATTTCCCCCTTCTCACTCAATTGCCATCTGTCATAGGTTAAATAGTCTTAAACTGTTGTTCTCTTTTGGACGTCACAATTGATTCGGACCACCTTCTACTGTGATGGCTATCATATACTTTCTTTCTTTCGCCACTTGTATTTATCCAAGGCGACTTGCCTTTCTCTTGCTCAGATCAACGAAATTGCCAACGAAATTAAAAAAGCTCAAGTCGATAAACAAATTGCTAAACGACATTTGCAGTTGGATAGAGAATCATCTAATGCCAAGCATCCCTGAAAACATAGTCGTAGTGACTTTGATTCTGCACCTCATCAGAACCGGAATGGTTGGGTGCCAGACTAACAAACCGAGGGCCATACAGAGATTTCATCTCGCTGTCCTGCCTGGAGGTTATTGCACTACGCACTGTCCATTCTGGGTGTGCACCGCTGTTGGTCAAGTGCTGAGCAAAGTTCAAAATGTCAAAGTTTGTATTGGAAACATCGAGATCAACCTTCTCGAGTGCGGGGAAACGCAATCTGGGCTGGATCGAACATAAAGGAACGATATCAATGGTAGACTTGATAGTCAAGGACTTCAAAACCTGCATTGTGATGTCAACTGTTTCCAAGGCGGAAATGGGAGGGAATGACGCTCGCGGCTGCTCCAGATCGTCAACCATGCTGATGGTCTCGATATCTACATTCTCCAGGCATTGCCCTCCACAGAATAAGAGCGCTCTGCAATTGTCCACGGATAGCACACAGTGAAGTGTGAGGTTGACAAGGGTCCCAAATGCTGGTTGGCCCATGAAGAACATTGGAAGCTGTTCCCTATTGCCTGTCCACTCAAGGATCTTCAAACCCTTGGGGAGAAGAACCTTGTTCGTGAAAGGAAGAATGTGGCCTCCGTCCGTTACCTTGATTCTTTCGTTCTCCGCCGCCGGAAGAAATATAGTGAGTTTGCTGCAGCGGTGACCGCCATTAAGGGTTTTCCACAAGGAATCCAACCCCTCGGACAGTAAGTCCAAATTTCCAGTCGACCACTCTGTCTCATAACTTGAATTTTCATTAGGAGTGTCAGGGTTGCCCATGGCCGCTTTGAGAAGAAATGGAACGTTTGAGTGATGTGAATCAATAAGATCTTCAAGCATCACGCGATTTCCTTCTTCAATCCCGTCAAAGACTATCTGAAAGCGACACGGTGCAACCCGCAGAAGGAAACCTAGTCCCTCCGGGTCGAAAGTTAATTCAACAGATCTTTTGGGAGTATATGGAACTTTCGCGGTTATGTCGCGACAAGAATGGTAATCTCCAGCATAACGAGGTACCTGGTCAGAAGAGACTGTGACTTCTTCCTGATGAGTTCCCTGGCTGGAAGAGGGTGTCGTTACTGCGACGGACCGAGAAAGGGGTGCTTTCGAAGGGGAGGAGTATGCCGTACGATAAAACCAGATGGCAGCTGCAACGAAGGCTGCCGAAAGCACAGGTACCGAGGCCTTGGCCAAGTTTAGATTGGGTAGAGGAACGCCCATCAATATATATATATATTCTATCAATCAGTCGTGAGAAGCTTTGAGCAGTGATTCGTAGAATACATACGTTGATTAGAAAAAAAAAAGAGTTGTTACGTTTGAGACGTCGAGGAGTTTCGGGGTACTGGAGATTAAGTGTGAATTCCAGTTCAGACTCGGACTGAACCGGACCGAGTTCATATAACATTCCACTACAACACTTCCCATTTTCAGACAAGGCATGAAGTCGTTAACACAAGCAGTCGGAGAGAGCAATTGCAAGGAAAGTATGCCTGAGTACAAGGAACTGTACTAATTAGTATTCGAAGTCACATAACAACTGAACAACAACAACAACAACAACTTGAACAACAGCCGGAGCAACCCAATTCACCACCAACCATTTACTACCACACCAACCCTGTCCATTCCTCCCGAATTCCTCCATATAGGCCTCCCACCCCCACGAAGTCATTGACGTCTATCTGCAGGTGGTTTCTGTCTGACGCCGTTCATCTACGCTATCCAATCAAGCAGACTCCAGAAGAAAGAAGGATCTCCGCACTACCACTACCACCAGTACCGCATCCCACTTGCTCGTCAAAAGGTCTGACTTCCTCAGACCAACTCTGAGGACGCTCGTCGGCGCCATCCGCACTATCATTCGTGCATCCGGTTCATCCAGCACGTTTATCACTCTAGCATCCATTCTACCACTGATATTTACCTTCTAATCATCAACGGGCACCGGCGCACATGCGCTCTCACCTCAGAAAAGGCTACGTGCTCCTTCAGCACTGCACACGATGCCCGCCAGAAGCTGGAAATGTGGACCGATCCAATGGCTGACTCCTGTTTCATATAGATCATTAGGTCTACAGTGACCTACAGTGACGCGTTCTAGTAATACGACCATAGCTAACTAGTTAGGGTAGATGTCAGAAATATAGAAGTGTTGAGTTTACATGATTGTCATAGTGCCGGCGCTAAGTGCTGACATCGAACAATAATGCAAGGGTTCGACGTTCTACGTCGGTGTTGGCGATCACTGACCTCCATATGAGTCTGTAGCTCATGGATACTTTATGCTTGGCCCCGAAGGTATATCTCTGAATTCAAGCTGGTTGGCTGCGACTGCGCGTGTCAAGCGCTTGCGCCAAACTTCGAAGCCTAAGGCCTACGTCCCGATTGCTACTTGACCTCTTTGTGCATATGTCTTTATTGAACCTTCTTTTGTGTTCAGGTCGAAGCGTCGAAGCTCACGCTGTCGTTTGATGTGCGATATACAGGTCTACTTGTCCGCTGATTGAAGCTGATTGCCAATGCGGATAGCAATAATGTTTCTTTTTATCTTCTATTGTGGCAGCCACCCTCACTTGCTATTGTCTCGGAACATGCAGACTTCAATTTCTTTAATCACAATAGATTAGCAATCTATTTCTTAAAGCGTTGTTTTGAACCCAAAAATTCAAAGCAACCACCCCATCGTTTCAAGTTATACTTACTCTCAAACCGTCGTACGTAAATGGCTTTCATGCGTTCAATGTCTTTCTATTTTTCAATCTAATTTCTCATAAATGCAGATGGACCAGGCTGATTCAACCGACCATGGTCTTGTACACATTTCTTCGATTTCGAATGTGCTTTGTTCAGGATTGAAGCGTCTGTGAATTGCTTTTGTTTCTCATGCATCGACACTTGTTAATGACGTGCCCCTCGGATCCCTTCTTTAGCTTCGGTCAAGATGAACCCGAACCTGCTCAACCTCATGATTTGGACCTGTCGTTGTCTTACTGGATATTTCTGAAGCCCCAGGCTGTGGATATCATGCTGCATGACTTTCATCACAGTTGCTCTCGACCAGACCATTGGACTGAGCCCACAAGACGGCTGAGAAATTCTCCTTACCTCATTGACTTTAATAAACTCGTTGATATCAAAGCTTTCTTGGGAACCAATTGTGATCATGCCCAGTATCGTGAGAAGAGTTTGGTCGCTTTAGCGCGTTACCTCCTCGAGCTCGGTCATATCATGGGCTACGATTGTTGGAACAAGCTCAACATTCGCATCTCCGACCACGTAGATATAAGATGGAACATGACCAGTCCTGTGTTCCCACCTGGTACTCTCGTGGGTCTACGGGACTTGGTATGGCAGAGCTATCAGATACAGCTGCTTCATTTATGGATGCCCCTTACCCCATCGTTCTTA
>JAGGAR010024255.1:0-11520 GCA_017657315.1 Termitomyces sp. K1Ag
CTTGTCAGGCGGCAGTGCCAACTTTGGCCTCTGAGTGACTAAAGCCACATTACGCAAGCCGGCCCGGTCTGCCTGGCAATTTTCCTCGATGCAAGCAACGATGGCCAGCGTCGTGGTCGTGGCTGCCCAACGGGAGGCACGCCTATTGCATCCTGTGCTACCCCGCGCAAACTGACAGGCCCTGCCACACCTCGTCCACGGCCCCCCGCTGCTTCACCACACCGAGTACAATGACAACCCACCACCGCGCACGCGTCCGCAACCCCAGTCTGACCTCCAGCCCTCGCCTTACACCCTATGATCACCGTCTACACCATGTCATCCACTCCAGTCAATTCTTCTCCCGTAAACACCTCCCCCAACAAATCCCTCCATTGACACTCGCTACACATCAACCAGCCTTCTGGACAATACCGCACACGACCCTTCATATATGTATATGTATGTCAATGTGATACCATATTCTTGATGATGGATGGTGCTTATGTATCGCCTTTCATCGCCTCGCGTCCGCAGACACTGCCTAATCTGTTTTCCTTTTTTTTGATCAGATCATCATTTCGGCAAAACATCTGGGCTTGAAGCCAAGCCTCTCGATGCGGCCGCAAGGGTTTTGCTTTCAACGCAATCCTTTGTTTCTTCACACTCAAGACGTCTTAGTCCTTGGAAATAACAACTAAATGGCCGCTCATGAACCTTCATAAACTTCTGACATTGACTGGAATGTTCATCACATAGATGACCATCTGTTGTTGTCAAGTCATTCATTCTCACCCCGGTCTTGGCGGGACTTGGGTTGCCGCATCAACCCAGGGGTCACCAAGTTTTCCTACTGATCTTTCATCCTTCGTCTATATCAGATTCAACTTTTCACTCCCTTCACGTTCTTTTACGACCTTCCACATCCTCGTTGAGCTAGCGAGGCCGGCATGCGGACAACCTTTCTACAAGCCTGCATTCTTTTTGTATCATCACTCTGTTCGGCATATACCATCAACAATGAACTACTAACTCATGGACTGCGTACGGAACCGGGAATTCACCTACCAATATACAAACGAAGGTCGTCTCTACGAAGGCGTGGACAAACAGCCGAGATCGGGCTGGGAGATTACCTTGATATGTGAGTGGTTCTTGAATGGACTGTATCAAGTGTTTTGACAATATCTAGATCTTATAACGTTCTCGTGAATATTGGAGGAGTAGCCTCGCCTGTCGTTCTTGGTGAGTTGTCTTAATAGCTCGTTGTACTTGTTCTTATATATTACAAGATACCGGATCGTCCGACCTTTGGGTTATATCAGACGCCTGTACGACGTGTTCCAAGGCAGTACCACAATACCCTCAAGCATCGTTCAAATCCGTCGGCCTCGACGTCGCGCTTCTTTATGGTGACTCACAAACAGGAACCCATGCCAACGGTTTGATTGGAGATGACACCGTAAACCTCGCGGGATTGACCCTCCAGAAACAGTTCTTTGCGGCCATCAATGATACTAATACAAGCGTGGAGGACACTGGGTCGGCAGGGATATTTGGTTTAGGATTCCCGGTTAACAGGTATGTATATCACCTCTCCTTCGGGGATTCTTTAACCTCACCTTTCATAAGTGTGATTTGGTCGACATTGTTGATTCAGGAGCGCGAGACCGGTGTCCAATTCTCCAAGCGTGAACTCCCAAGCACGGACTTCAAGCAGCCTGCCTTCCCTGACGTCTCGAAGTTGTTTAAAACTGCTGCCTCGCACTTCAGACGCTCGAGATTCCCCACCATCGCGGATTTTTACCCGGGATCGAAAACCAAGCACAATTCACGTCAAACGAGCGATACCTCTGCTCTCAGCGAGCTGATTGCTGACTCTTACACCCGGACCGCGCCTCTTCTCTCTAGACTTGTCGCGACGAATGTTCTGTCATTACCGCAATTCACCGTCTCTCTGCAACGAGACACAGTCGACGTAGGCGGAAATGGAATGTTGAGCATCGGCGAGTTACCACCCAATGTTTCTAACGACAGCCTGACTTGGGTACCCTTGCGCGGGTACACGGTAGACGAAGGTGGGCTACCGCCTCCCCCGGACTCTCCGAATGAGGTGCGGTCTCTGCGTGTCGTTTCAACATCGTGTCACTGATCTCGCGAAACTAGGTATATCCAATTCCCTGGGAAGTTTTTTTGGACGATGTTTACCTCGACGGCAACAAGCTTCCAAGATCCACTCTTTCTCCGACTATCGCGCTCTCCACCTTGGTAGACACAGTGAGCTCAAGTTTGCCTAGTCGTTATTCCTGAAATACACTTAATATGAATATAGGGTAACTCGTTACTACGTGGCCCATCCGACGTCGTCTCACATATCAATAAAATTCTCGGCAATACTTTCCCTTGTGACGAGCCACACACATTGGCCTTTCAAATTGGAGGGAAGATGTTTCCTGTAGATCCCCGCGACTTCATTTCACAAGTTCAGCCTGACGAGGTGGAATCTTGTGTCGCCAACCTCGTCGCGACGGACCCCCCTGCTGAGGGACAATTCCTTTACTCTTGGAGTCTTGGTGATCCGTTCCTGAAAAGGTACTTTTTGAGATCCCATTTCACGTAGAGCCGACCAAAGTCTGAATGCTTTTCAGTGTCGTCGCGTCTTTCTACTATGGAAACCTAACATACCCATCGGTCGACCCTCCCAGAATGGGCTTCCTCTCCACTGTACCGCCTGACGCTGACGACAAGCTGAAGGCTGCCGTGACCGCTGCTAAGGCCAACGGCAATAACTTCCCAAGTTAGTCTGTCGTCCTGTTTGTCTTGAATCCATCAATGAACTCATCGGTGTCTCCTTCCAGGTGCGTCGGAGCAGGCTCCGACCGGTGTACGAACACAAGTTCCGACCCTCACTTCAACGAGTACCTCGTCGAAGGCCAATGCGGCTTCGCAAATCGAAATCAAGCCATGGGGAACGCTGACAGCATCAATGTTGGTCGTCTTCAGCGCTGCTTTGACTTTGTAATTGTGTGTGTCAATTTGATCGTATGTATATCCAAACCCGCTTGGTTACAATGGCGCTTCTGTTCACATTGTCAAACTCTTAGGGGAAACAGGAGGACTTGTATCTATGTAGAACACTTTTAATGTATCATTGAGATCTATATGCTGTGGATGTACTTATCGTAAACTATTTATTTTGATGTGTCAAAAAGATGGCTGTAGAAAAGGTGCCTCTCCAAAAATGAGCATACCATAAATTGCAAAAAAGCAGCCTTGAAGAAGTGAAGTGCATTAAGAGGGAATCGAACCCTCGGCGGGTCGATGGCAACGACCCAGGTTACCACTACCCCATTAATGCGATGTTTGACCTACAATTTCTGCGCGTGAAGAAGCCATCGAGCGACATCATGCATCAAGCAAGCCGATGTCTCCAAGCAACACAAGCATTAGGGTGAAATATTCAGCCCAATGTAAACCTCGATCTCGGGAGCACTGGCACAACACAGCCTCGGGATCTCGACAGTAAAGGGAATCCCTCAGCCTGAGAGGTCATCATCTTCATCGTGCGGTCGGTATGGAGATTCAATGGACGGGTTGTATCAACACCTAGTACTTTTATTCCCACCTCTACGCAGTGATCTCTATAGTACTAGTTTTCTACTCGGGAAGGATGTTCATGCGTCGTTTTTAATGAGGGAAAAGTTAAAGTTGTCAATGGGTCCGAGTCATGGTGGGGTCAAAGTTTGCACTGTGTATACACAACATAGACCAGTATCACGCCCGTTGATGGGTCTGCTAATTTCCCAAATTCCAGGGCAAACTAGTACTGTTGACTCTCATAGTTACCTAGCTACCTTGAGAGGATATCAACAGATCCTTAACCGTAGAAAGGAGAGGGATTGGGAGATCATGGATCGTGTCGGGTCGTGTAGAAAAATACGAATGTGTTCTAATCTGAGATAGTCGGTAAGTTATGAGATTCAACGGATGGATCATATCAACCGCGCAGCAATCTCTTACAAATCCATCTCATAATCTTGTTCAGAAATCAGTCATGAATCACCTTCTCAGTCTTGTATTGTTCCCAACTTAGAGAGATTATCCTGTTTACCACATATCACAAGTACTTTAACACCCCAGAAGAACATCAATGAGGTGATGTGATGACGGGAAAAGACCACTTACTGACATTAGTCAAGTACACTTGAACAGACCGAACCTCACCATATCAGAGAATCTTGCGCCATGCTATGGGAACACTAACATATGGGTTCTCAGCCATAACGATAAAATACTGACTTACATGTCTCTGTATGTAAACCTAGATAGTCGGTACGGAGATTCAACGGATGGAATGTATCAACAGCCGTATGGTGTTCTATGACAGTTCCATTGAATGATCTTGAAGTCATTCGTGAATCATAATCGCCTTTCCAGCCTTCTATTGGTCCTGAGCTGGGAAACGTCGATCACGCATCACAGATGCGCAGCACATTAATTCATCAAATTTGGAACATCAAGCTAACGTATTACCTTCGTTGTTCCACACCTTGCTACCTTGGAAGCATAACAATTGGATCCTCGATGGTAGGTTAGAAAGAGACAGCCTGAGAGATCATGAGTCTTGTTGGTGTAGTGCCCCGATTTGAGGTAGTCGGTATGGGGATCCGATGGATAGATTGTATCGGCAGCCATGCGGTGATCCCTAGCAGTTAGACCGTATAATCGTGTTCAGAAGGCATTCATAAATCATCATCGCCTTCTTCATATTGATCCTGAACTCGCGTCAATCACGCATCACAGATACTTAAACGCCCCAGAAGAACAATGAGGTGATGGTGATAGCGAGAAAATGGCTACACACTCACGTTAATTGAACAAGGAAGGGGTTGACGTGAAACGTCGAAGTAGCCAAGTGAACTGACCTGGAAGTTGAACCAAAGTTGAATCAAAAGAATTTCATCATGGAAAATGACTGGATTAAGCAGTATAACAAGATGAGGCTGAATGTGCTTACATACAGGTAGTTGGCTAGTTCCACCCACCCCAGCTGGTTTACCTAAATTTGTCCCAGTCTTACCACCCAGACCGGATCCCCAGAAATTAGGATCCGACCTGAGCCACAACCGCCATTCCGCGGATCATATGACGCCGAAAGCAAAGAAACAGCGCTTACTGGGAAGAATCGTGCTCTCAATGAGCCTTTCAGAGTGGCTCTTCAAGAGAAGCTCTCAGATCCCTTTGAATTGGTGCTTTGGTTTTTATAAGACCCCTTCAACGGTAGGTTAGAGTAAGGAACAACCCTCGGCATCGGTGTCGCATGATCACATCATGATGGATGATATTTAGAAGGATCCTCAACAGTCAATCCTTGATAATCTTGCGTACAAATTTAGAGGGAGCAGGATGATTGATGATCGAGACTCACTCGGGAACTGGACCGTGGGTGCCGCTTATGTTATCACGTGGTCGTCATTGCCAGTGATCGCAGCCTGCTTGGAACGACGACGACGCCCTGCCGACGTTGGAACAATCCTCATGCTTTCTTTCCTCACTGAATAAACGAAGCTGCTGCACGATGGCAACTATATTAGGTTCGGGAGCGGGATCTCGGCTTCCGACCCCAGTGTTGGTCTTATCGGGTGTTTCAACTCTCGTAGCAGTTGTGGTTTCTGCAACGTCAATATACCTGCATCTGAAGAATTACAGGCAGCCAATATTGCAACGGTATGTGATCCGTGTGTCTTAACATCGTGAAGCATCCTGACTTACCTTACGGTTCTCGATTCCAGAATGGTCGTTCGAATCATGGTCATGGTCCCAATATACGCCGTTTCATCGCTGATTGCCTTATTTTCACTGGAGGCCGCGTTTGTAATTGATGCTATTCGCGACATTTACGAAGTAAGCCCCTTCATTCTGGCCTTCGAACGGTTACATCAACCACCATAACTGTTTTCAGGCTTTCGTCATTTACTGCTTCTTCGTCCTACTTCTGTCATACCTAGGTGGCGAGCGATCTCTTCTTATCCTCCTTCACGGCCGCCCTCCCAAAACGCCAGTCTTTCCTACCAGTTTATTCAGTCAGGAAATTGATGTTAGTGACCCGTACACCTTTCTTTTTCTAAAACGTGGAATATTGCGTATGTCTCAGAAGTCCCTCTCCCTTGCCTGGTTCAAACGCTAATTTGTCTGCTTCAGAGTACGTACAAGTAAAGCCAGTCTTGGCCATGGTCACGTTCATGTTGAAGGCTTTTGGAAAGTTCAATGAGGGAGATTTTCGCGCAAATTCTGGATACCTCTACGTCAGCATCGTTTACAACGCGAGTATTTGCCTGAGCCTATATTGCTTGGCAGTCTTCTGGTTATGCGTCAATGATGACTTGAAGCCTTTCCGGTTCGTTCTCCGCTTAGTATTTATTTACATTTCTTCATAGAGTTCGTACAGGCCAGTTCCCAAGTTTCTGTGTGTCAAGGGCATTCTATTCTTTTCATTCTGGCAGTCTATTGGAATTTCTGTCCTTGTTGCGGCGAGAGTTATCACGAAACTTGGTCCATACACCGACGCCGAACATATATCCCTCGGCCTTACCGATACCCTTATCTGTCTAGAGATGCCTATATTTGCTTTCGCGCATATGTATGCCTTTTCACACACGGATTACATCGACAACAGCCTCTCGTATGTCGCTCGTATGCCAATGTATCATGCTTTCCGTGATGCGTTTGGGCTCCTTGACGTCATTGAAGATTCGAAAGCGACGTTGCGCGGCGAAGGGATGGATTATCGCGAATTTGAACCCGCTGAAGGTGTTATGCATCAAGGCGTTGGACGTGACAGACGCATTCGCGCTGGGCTCCGATATAGCAAGGGTGGTCAGAGGAAATACTGGCTCCCTCAGCAGAGTGAGGGCACTCAAACGCCTGGCCGTTTCCGACAGGGCGTTAATCAGGCTATATCAAGGATTGCCGGTCGTAATCAGGTGGAGGATGACGTCCGCGCCCCCCTTTTTGAAGCCGAAGCCGAAGGCGTTGTTCATCTGGCTCCTGACCTTCACGACTCCGACGGGGATTCAGATATGTGGGATCGCGATACACATACCGCTGAAGATGGGTATGAATTGCCATTTGGCGATTTAAATGAAGGTGACGAGGAACTCTTTGCCCAGAGCAAGAAGTTCTTGTTTGGCGATTATAATTACCCTGTCATCGATGCTAGTTCCGAGAATGCACGCATAAACATGTGGGATGAGGAGGAAAGGGTGGTGAGGGATGAGCGAGGGGCTTGGTTTTCACCAATTCGTGGCGCTAAGGGCCTAGCTGCCCTTCAGGGGAGGGACGGGCCTGTATGGCAGGGGTATGGTGCAGTAGGCTCGACAGACCTTGGTGTGAAGGGAAGCTATCACGGCTCTGCTTCAGGCAGTGGCTCTGGTAATGGCCATGATCGGCCCAAAAATGTGACTGCAAAGTGGACCCAAATACGAGGCGGAGACCCTCGGTCGGGGTCATCTACGCCTCGTTCGCAATCCCCTCATCCGAATCATAGTCATCCAACGTCTCATGCAGGACCATCATCTTTACAGTCGTCAGTTGGAAGCAGCAACGCCGCTTCGAGGATTCGTTCCCCGCCAATGAATCCTCGCTCGCGCACCAATTCCCGTGCAGGGCCGTCCAGTCCGCCAATGTTACCACCTGACGCAGTTGATCTGATAGTTGAAGACTATGATGCTGCTCAAGACGAGCACACGCGAGAGCGGAGAAAAGGGGAACCTGCAGTCCGAGGATCAGGGCTGCGGAAAGTGTACAAACGAGGTTTCGTTACACACACGGGAGAAGGGGAGACGAGAGACGGGGAGATCGAAGTCCGAGAACCGCATGGCGCAGACCGGGAAGCAGGGGAGGATCCGCTCGATGCATTTGGGACGGAGGATGTTGATGATTCATACAGAGGTGCTGATGGTAGCCAAGCTCCCGATGCAGAGGGCGTCATCGCAAGAGCGGGCACACCTCCTATTCATGCCCGTGTGCTGATCCACGAGTACGATTATGATAACCCATGGGCTTAATCTCGATGGTGTCGTCGTCCTTCTATTATTATAACGTCTAGGATTGTCTATTGAATCGGTTCGATTGGTTCTTGTGTAAAGATCTAGATACCAGTAAAGGGTAGCTTCTTCACAACGTGTAGAAGCCGACGTGCGACTATTTACAGCTCCTTTTGCTTAAAGTTAATCAACTGAGTTAGCCTTAGTGTTGATCCTTATCAGAGTTTTGCCAGAACTGCATCTGCACCGGACACGGTAACACCTGGAGCTGGTTCGACCTAACAATGATGGGAATTAGTGTAGCATGTAGCCATCTACTCAAGGAATTTACCTCTATGTAGGTGATTGTAAGGTCATTAACGATGATGGCGTAGCGAGCGGTACGAATGATTCCGGGAGTCTGAATTACCAATTCAGGGCCCAAGGATTTGGACCATTCGGCCCCAGTGTCAGACAAGGCTAAGATCTGTGATTTTGACGTGAACTTTCGACTGCTGATTGCTAATTGGCGCGATTAGATTTCTGACCTTGTCTTTCAATCCTTCGACTCTAGCCCAGCCGTTCATGACGAACGCATCGTTCGCCGCCAGAACAGCGATTACGTCGACGCCTTTTGCCTTGAACTCATCATACTTCTCGAGGTAGGGAGGCAGGTGTTTAGCGTGGCAAGTGGGCTATACAGAAGGTAGCGACGATCAGATACATATGAACCTGATTGAAGCTCCAAGAACGTACCGTGAAAGCACCAGGAACGGAAAACAAGACGACTTTCTTGCCTTTCCATTCTTCTGTTGAGAGCTTGATCGCTGATGAGATCAGAGTTGATATGGTTCATGCGACCTATCTCACTGATCACTTACGAACGCCGCAAGCAAGCTTTAGGCATACGCAGACTTCGATAAGTATTCACACCTCAAAGACGTAACTTGAGTTGAACTCACTTTGTCATCGAGTTCAGGGGTATGAGGGATATAAGTGAACGTTCCCTGGGGAAGCTTGTCACCGATTTTGACCGATGGCATGTTAACTTTGATTGTGGTAGATGTTCTCAAAGTAATAAAATTGAGATGATCGAGTGGCGGAGTGTCAATGGCCTGACAGTTATCAAAAAGAATGATGGCGACCATCCCGGGTCCTCGCTGCACGTGATTGGGTGATGTTCAAGTTGTCAGCTGTGACTGGCCTCGAAGGGCGCTCAAACTCTGCCCCTCGTAATATTCATCAAAACCGTCCAGAACAGCATCTGTGCATATGCCCAGTAGTATAGCGACAGACCAGTGGATGGGGTAGTGATTCGCTTTGACAAATCCTATAGCTGAAGAAGCCATGGTTCATTTACTGTCAGGGAGGTTTAAAGAGCTTTGCGAGGTCCCATTCGGAAGCTTGGGGACGACCAGGAAAGTTGTCTACGAGAGGCGATTTGCTGCTTCCTTAAGCTTCAAGCAACAAGTGGTAACAACGTCGAAAGTCCACGAGAAATTGGGGTCACCATTTTCTATTGGGAGCGAAAATCTTGATGAGTTGGATCCCATGGCCGAGCTTCATCCCATACTGCAAGCTGAGTAATGTCAGAGAGAGCTCTGTTCCAATCATGGTGATTGAAACGTTGACATCTCAGAATGCCTCAAGTTTAGATATCGCTGTTATCTTTGTTTGGTTATCTCCTGTCTCCATCCACATTTCAATTTTCAAAAAAAAATGTCAACAGTGCTGTCAACGTCTAGCTCAGGCTCCAAGCGTTCCCTTAGAAGTCACCGGTCGAGCCTGAGAGATCAACTTAAACCAATGCCATAGCAACCCAACGTAGCCAAAAGAACTCATCCGCCCAAACCAGGGTATAACGCCGGAGACTCACTGTCATTTCCTCTCAGTATGTAGCAGGTCTGCGTCAGCTCCCGTCCGACCAACAAGGATCTTGTTCCACGGTGTACAAGGATCCGCATCAATGGGCTCTGCGGGTGATTTGAACACATCACAACCACTGGAGCACAAGCCGCATTTATCCACATCTTCTTTTCGGATTGTGGATCACGATCACGACCCGCCAGAACAGACCTCTCCATCATTCGTTCGTTTTTCCGACCTTTGGCTCGTGTAGCACCCCTTTTGGATCACGAGCCGCTGATGTACGAATCCACTTATATACGTATTACACGAGCGATTGATTCTCCTGTAGCTGCATCAGCACCTCTCCGGGTATTCAACTATGTGCGTCCAGTGTTGGATATTATCTGTCATTTACTGAAATACTATATCTAGGTCTCGTTCACGAAGTTCTATGTAAGTTGACTGGGAGCTTCTGATGTAGAAGGATTTTTTGTAAGGATGATACACTCACGTACTCTACCTTTTAGGACATCAGCGCGTTTGGGTTCAGTCTGCGTGGTTGTGACTTCGAATGCAGAGCAATACCGCATGGTAGATATCAGTGGTGCTCCCAGTGGCTCAGCTATTCGTGAACGGTTATTATCAAAGGTTCGATATTCGGTCTACATATTGTGAAGTTATTTCATGACTGTCCATAGCTCTGTATACCGGACGAAAATCAATCGAAATTCTCAATATTCCCAACAGAGATTGGTTCATATGCCATTGGCGGTGCTCTTTCAGACTCGCGGCTTTTTGAACTATGTCGTGACTACGGTGATCCCTCTGGCTCCTTAAAGTTCTTCATATCCCCCTACCCAGATCGACCTGCATCTCAAAGTGCAGGCTACGTACCGGTATAACCTTTAATTATTTCAACAGCATTGCAACTGATTCCTGTCCGTAGCCATACTATTATCCAGGCAGAGGCTATTGATGCCTGACCTATGGTCACTCTTTGACGATCTTATTATGCATATGGACAGATACGAACCGGCCCCGAAAAAACTCTGTAGCTCAACGCCAATTCATTCAAAGGAGCAAAATAAGCCCTAAAGTTACTAGTTCCTGGACGTGTACGATAGGAAGGTGAATTTATAAAATAATTCTTTAAGCATGTGCAAGTTTCATCTGTTTGTCATACGTATTCGACTTATCCGTCAAGCTTGATAGCCAGCGACCACCCTACCTTTGGCAGTTTCTTGTCTTGAGGCACCCATTAGGCCTCCTCTTGTCTTCCGCTGTCTTAGGGGGTCTAGTCAGCAACTTGAAACGTGGGAAAGGCCAACCTTTCTATTGCATTGTTTCGAGCTACTTTTACCCACTCCAACACAGTGCAGTGACTCCTCTGAGGATGCCCGTGAAGGGACAAGCGCACTGGCACTCAGTGCTAGTATACCTGCGGATCATCGGGGCAGACCCGACAATCAGGCGAGTGGTCACGGTGAAACGCGTCTCAAGGCTGTGCAAGAGGAGGCTCATCCTTTTTTTGGTAAAGATAGTGCGCGATTGCCGGATTGTGGATCCACAGTGTGTACAAGTGCTTGCTGCTTGCTGGTTGCTGGACTTGAGCTCAGGAGCTATCTGATCATTTCGATCAAATTAATATCACAATTTTTCTAGGTACATA